>CBVK0100919549.1:0-24933 GCA_900067695.1 Picea abies | reverse complement strand
GATGCAGATACATCACAAATTTATATTAGAATCCATATTTGCATTGACGCTCAATTAAGAATGTATGTTTATTTTTTATCATGCCTTGCATATCTTACACATTCACAACGTAACTTAAACTGGTATCCATGTACCAAAATTCCACATTTAAATTTACATGTTTAACTAAATCACATAATCATCATCATCACGAACATATAACAACAAAATATATTATTGTGCAACTCACAAATAATTCTAGACGTACATATCCCAAATGTTTATATCAATCTAACTAAGTCCAAATAGCTACTAAGCAATGAATTACTGATATGAGTAAAACCAAAGTTCTAATTGTCTAAGTTTAAAATATGGGGTGTTACATTTATAAAGTGAAAGGAGTATAAGGAAAAGGAATTTTTCTAAAAAGGATGGAAGAAACATTTAAAAAATCATTTATTACCGAAGAATATCAAGATAACTTAGAAATACAATCACGAATATTGGAAGGAGAACTAGGACATTATAAAGTGAGTAATAAAAGACTACAGTTTGAAATTGAGAAGGAAAAGTATTTTAATGGGTTAACACATAAAGATAATCGCTACTTCAAAGAGCGTATTCGGGAACTCATTGCACAAAATGAAGAACTAAATACTGAAAGACAAAAAATGGACCAAGACTTACTAGAACGAGATGAAGAAATATTACGATTAAAAAATCATAGTGAAAAACTTCTTACTCAAATTAAGAAGTCAAGGGATACAAAACAACGTGTCCAGGAGTTGGAGCAAGAGAATCAAGATCTCGGGAAGAAATTATCAAGAAATGATGAAGAAGCTTCTTGTTTGAAGAACTTTAATAAAAAATTGCTTGAACAAATTAAAAAGATGAAATATGAAAATCCAGAGAATCGAAATAGTATAAATAAAGTCAAAAAGTCAGAAGATGAAGAAGAAATTTCACGCCTAAGGGTTCATAATTAAAATTTATTAATTCAGATTAAAAAGTTGAAGCATGATAAGAAGACTTTACAAGAAGAGCTATATCGCAAAACATTATTAGTTGATAAGGAAATGATGATAGACCCAATCAAACTTACAACTCAAAAGGAGGCGAATCCAGCTGATGTAAAGAAGTTTTCAAATGTCGAGGTACAAACAAGCCAGAGATACGAAGAAAACTCAATTCCAAAAGTTAATCAAGAAAAAGATACAAGTATACGAAGTAAAGATCAAGTTGCAAGTATGCCTTATCGACATCCTAATCACAAAAATCGATACTTCGGCCAATCAATGTATCAACAGAAACAAATAATTGTTATGTCGAAGAATATTACTTCCACTACAACTGTGGGTCAAAATAGAAGCTATCATGGGAGTAGAAATGTATCAAGTTCTTTCCAAGAACCTTATAAAAACCCAAATCCGTAGAAGATTGAATTAGGATGGGCATACTCCTTTACAATTCGACAGTTCTGCTCAATTCTTAGAAGATCCTATCGTCTCAGGTCCTCAACAATTACTAACTCAAGAATGATGAATCAAGAGACAATAATTACAAGGTAGAGCAAGAGATGAGTCTTCCATAAAGTATGCTTTGAGGACAAAGCATTTTTAAGGGGAAGGCAATGTTATGAACATAAATATACATATAAATAGATATTCATAACATAATAATTAATTAATTAATAATGAAAGGACATGTCTCAAAGGACATGACTATTGGTTAAGGGCACCCCTGCGTGGGTATATAAATGAGCCCTCATTCTCAATTGTAATTCATCTTATCTTATCTATTCATATATTATTTACAATCCTACATGGATTACTTTGTTATATTCCAAGTATTTTGGATAATTCTTGTGTGAGCGAACTTTGTTCATCTCACTCACCATGAGGTTCAGTTGAGATTAGTTGGACTTGTTGGTTTCCACCTCATATTTCTTGAAGTTTGGCGAACAATATTGGACAATCTTCAATGAAATGATCAAATGAATTACAATAGTTTCCAATAGTACAAGGGTTCTGACAATTCCTTTCCAAATGACCTTGTTGGGCATAGTTATAGAAAATAATTTGACCCTGTCCTCGACCCATGCCTCCTCCTCATCCTCTTCCTATGAATCCACCATGAGGATTGAAGTTTCCTCTTCCTAGGGAATTGAACTACGCATTATTTCCTTTTGACTGTAACTCTTCTTGAATTCTATATGTATCCCTTAATCTTTCATGCATGAGGTCATAATCCCTACAATCCTTATCATCATTTCCCATAGATTTACAGAATGTGCAATAAATATTGGTGGGTGTCTGGACATATTTTTGCATATAATAACATTCACCAGGGATATGTCTAGTTCTACATACCTCGCACCATGGTAAAGTGGCCTGCTTCAAAGGGTTAGGGGCTCCAAATGCCAAGTATTCATTAAACAAGGGACAATGATCTTTGTCATGGCCCTTTGATTTACATCTGATACACCAAATGTCTTCTCTTTTCTCCTTCCCTTTATCTTTCTTCATGTCTTTGACCTATAAAGATAAACTAGTTAATTGATTCAAAATCTGACTCATACATGGACTAGATTCTCCTATAGGGGATGCTTCTAGTTTCATAGAAATCTCTAATGCTTCATCCTGCAAAGTAGCCTTCTATTGCATCAAAGGAACTTTGATGTGTGGAAGGAGGGTAGAGATGAACCATTCCTTATGTTGTTCATATGGAATCTGAAAAATTAAATGGCATGTCAGGGGCTTAAACCTCTGATCAAACTCCCACACAGGTTCAATCACCTTATGCTTGATTTATTTTAAATCTGTAATGCATTGTGACTTCAAATTAGGTTTATTTAACTCCACACTCAATGTAGTCTTAATGTCATTCAATGGCTTAGGTTGTACAGATCCTGAAACAAACTTCATAGACCAGCTCAATGCACAATCCCTCAAGGTAGTACTAAACTGAGCTCTCTTAACAGCTTCATCAGCAACTTGTTTAATGCTACATACAAATTCACATAAGAACCAGTGTTGATCAGGGTCCTTAGATCCATCTCCTCTAAAAATAGGTAGCCTCATTTCATCTTTCATAGATCTTCCTTGGTTTTTCGATTGACTATGTACTAAACTGCTTGTAACAGTACTCTGATTGCTTTGACTACTATGGTTACTCTGGTTACTTAATGCTACTAAAACAATAGGAGGAGTAATAATACTTACTTCGACAGTAGGTGCAGTCCCTAAATTTTTTTCTTCTTCTCAGTGAAGTCCTTCAATCTCTACTTCCTCTACCCTTGTGAACTCTGAATACTCCTCGCCTGATCTCCCTGCTTCTTCCCCATTGTATAAATATTCATCTTGTGCCAATGGTTTGTAACTCTTCTTAAACAAGTTCGCAAGAGGAACCTTCTTGATTGATCTTCCATTGCACGTGTGTGTAGCCTCTGTGTTGTTGTCATTGTCTGAATTATTGAACATTAGCTTTAAAATCCAGTTGATTATTGTATCTTCAAGATATTCTTCTCATGCAATAACATCTTAATCTTCAACTTCAAAAATTGTATAAAATTTCCTCTAGGTCCCTTAAAGAAATACCTCTTTGCTTGACTGTATGACTCTACCCTGTCGATAGAAAACTCAATAATATAGCCTCCAATGGTGCTATCAAACCAGATATCCAATGCTCTAGACACAACGTTATAAACTCTCTTGAATTTCTTAATCAACGTCATTTTCCAAACCACAGGTGGTCTAGATCTGATCTCAAACTGAGTGTCTGCTTATCTGGATATCCATTCATACAACTCCTTATGAACTCCTGCAAAGAAAATATCATGCACATCAATAAAGATGTACCTTCCCAACCAGTCTTTTGCACCAATACTAGGGTTCTTGTTCTAAGCTTCGAAAAATTCCCTTTCCTATTCTTCTATACACTTCTGAATCTCTGTCTTCGATGGAAACCATCTTTACATTCCCTCAAAAAGATCCTAGTCATGAAAATGAAACCATTTGTTGGCACATGGGCAGACCCAGGGTTCAACTCTAACAGCACACCAACAAACTCTAACTACTAGCCCTTTCGGCAACACCTGCGAAGTAGATGACGTCTCACCCGAAGTAGCAATAGGAGCGTTGCAGGACACATGTGTCTGCAACCAGAGGGAGTGCAAGATGATTCCAGAATAACAACACAAGATAACCTAGAGATTCTTTAACAATTTTATACTTAGTGTTATATCCTCAAATAAATCAATCGAGATTTTGCATTTTAGGTGATAGGGAGTCTTTTAAAATGGTACTTTTTAAAAAATTTAAAGGTTCCTTTTTTGAAGCTTTACCCATGTAATAAAGTTTAAATAAAAGTTTGTTTAGTTTTTATTTAATCTAGTTCAAATCTCAGGTTTCGGTGGTCTAGGAGAACATAGCAATTGTTCATTAGCCACCAAAAGCATTAGCTTTCGAAAGATTAAATAAAGGAATCCAGGGAAATTTTAGCCACCGAAATTGTTGAAGCAGGGAAAGACCAAGAACGTACTATCACACATTTCAATTGACGGGTTTGACGTTTCCATGATTTCACAAGCTGCCAAAATGACTGGAGAAAGAACCATTCACAACCGGAAAGTTGATCCCACTGTGATATAACCAAATCTTTCTAGATCGCTATATCATTAAGTCATGCGCCGATGTACTTTCCATTGAATTTAGTTATTCACCCTGACTGGTGCACATCATCAACCATTTCACTGCACTCCTTGCAATCAGTTCCACGTTCAAAATCTCCCCCCAATTATCTCAATTTTATCTCATTTGAGCCGATTTTCGCTAAGTCTACGCAGTGTAACTCTTCCCGAAATCCACTCCTTCGATCACAGGTGTGTGAAAACGTCATGGCAAATGAAGAAAGGAACGTCGACACTGAGGAAGGATCTCAACGATATTGGTTACCTGGAATCACATCTCGAGGTATGTCAAATGTTCAAGGATGCAGGGTGCTACAATTTTTGCAAAAAATTACAGAGTTTTTATCAGTAGCTGGCAGAGGATTTCGCTCTCAATTTCGATGGAAAGAAAGCAATCATCGGTCGAGATGAATTCGAGATTGATGAAGCCCTCATAGTTGAAGTCACAAATCTTCCCACGACTGGAGAGAAATGGTTTAAAACCATTGTTATTAATAATGTTGAATTTAGGACCTATTTAAAACCAGAACACATGGGTTTGATTTGGAAGAAAGATATTCCTATATCTTTCCTTGAAGAGATATGACAACAATTATTGAAAGCTATAATGGTTTATATAAACTGTGAAGGGCGATACTACAGGGTGATGATTTATCATTTCAAACTTATAAAACATTTGACAAGTAGAAACCCACTTAATCTATCCTATTTCATCCACCGAAGCTTATCCAAGATGGCTCATCAAGTCAAGGCCAAACCTAGTCAAGTTGCAGGTAGATTGTCCAACCATAGTTTAATCAAACTGTTGGTTTGTGAGATGTTGCAAAGAAAAGGTAAAGAATGGAATTATTTCTTATTCTGGAATGATTTCCAGACTGAGGTTCAGCCAGAGGGCAAAAAGAGTCCTCATTCCAAGAAATCCTCCACTCCCAGAAGTGGAAAGATGAGGAGAAGAGCTATCTCTCCAACCCCAGTCAATCAACCCTCTCCTCCCTTTAAGCTGGGCAAAAAAAGAAGAAATTGAATTTTAACAGTGAATAAAAAGAGGCCAAATAATTCCCAGTGAATAAAAATATTCTCAATCTTCCTTACACAGACTCAGAAGATGAAGAGCAACAGTTGGAAACAGGGCATGAGGATTCAATTACCACAGGGTGTGACAATTCTGTTTTTGTGGATATATACACAGCAAGTTATGAGAACCTTCCATCACCTACACCCCGAGAAGAAGAAGAGCCACAAAATGTAGAGGCCTCATCTAGCAAACAAGTGAAGCAGAATAAATCAAAACAAATCAAGAAGCTTAAGAAGAATCTAGCCGAGCAAGAAGTGCTTGAAAGGGTAATAAAAACCGGGTATGAAACCCTATCAAAAAACTTTGCAGAAAGAAACTCGCTTTGGAAAGACTATCCCATGAAATCATAAAGGAAAAGAAAAAGAAAAACAAGATTGTAAAGGACTACAACAACTTATGGAGAGTAGCTTGGGGTTTGAAGAAAAAGGTCAGGGCTTTGAGGAAAAAAACAATGTCTTCAAAACACCAAGCTCATGCTTCTCTTGAGACCCTTGCAGAGGTGGCAGTTCAGTGAAATGAACCAGATGCAGCCAATTACCCTACAAATTTTGAGCAAGATACAAAAGCCTAAAAAGATCAGTCCTCAGGTGTTTTTGAGCCGAGACAAGGGTATTTTTGAAATTTTGATAATCTCAGGTTTGAGTGGCTTAGGTGAACATATCAATTGTTCATTAGCCACCGAAAGCAAAGCTTTCGATAGCTAATCAGCCTGAATTCTATTTTCTCTAGCTACCGAAAGCACTAATAAGGAAGAAAGCTAATTTTTGTTCTAAGACTTTTGCGACCATTGTTTTGATCAGAGAGTTCTTTCAGATTCATCGCATAGGTTTTTTTTATTTTCGACGTTTCGGACCAAACTAGTGTGGTCCATCATCAGGAAAGCGTTTGTGAAAAATGAAGGAAAAAAGAATATAACAGGTATATAAATACTTGAAAAGTTTTTGTAAGGAGCCGAATTATTGAAAATGAAATCAATAATTATAAAAATTTTAGAAATTATAATTGTTTGTTTAATTAATTAATTATTTGTTTTAATAATTACTTATTTGTTTGTTTATTAATTTTTATTTAAAAAGAGCCGACTAGACAATGTTTATAAATTAATATTTAGAATTATTCATATTGGCTAGGGTAGGGATCCAATTTTGACTAATTTTCCATCCCTCATCTCTGTTTAGATTATTAGGTTGTTTTTCAATTTCGATTGCTTCTCTGAATTTCCTATTGTGATAGTGATCTATCCTGGCAAGGATTTTGGTTTCTTTAATAAAAATGTGATGTTTGGTTTTATCTGAGTGTTCTGCGAGAGCTGAGGGACGAGTGTGATTGTGTTTGATGTCAGCGGCGTGTTCTTGAATCCTAATTCTAAAGGAACGACCTGTTTCTCCTATGTATTGTTTACCACATGAACATGGGATCATATAGACACCTTTATGTTCGATGGGATCAACAAAGTCTTTGACTGACCTAAGGGAATTCCTAATAGTGTTTAGGGGTTTGAAAGTTGCCCCAATGTTTTTCTTCTTTAAAATCCTCGCAAGTTTGTCTGTTTTTCCTTGTATGTAGGGTAAGTAAACCTTAGACACATCATTATTTGTTTGTTTTTTATTCCTAGGTATTTTGGTGGAATTTTGAAAAGATTTCATTACCTGATGTTTTTTATAGCCATTATTTTTAAAAACATTAAGGAGGTGATTTTTCTCTTCCTCTAGGTGTTCATCATCAGAAATTCTGAAGGCTCTAGTGGCCAAGGTGTTTAGAACACCTAGTTTTTGGGAGGGGTGATGATGGGAATCGGTATGAAGGTATTGTTCAGTGTGGGTTTTCTTCCTATAAAATTGATGGGATAAGGATCCATCGGGTCTTTTTGTGACTCTGACATCTAGAAAAGAAAGACTATCATTATTTTCAACCTCCATAGTGAACTTTATGTTATCGGATTGTTTATTAAGGTGAGTCACAAATTCATCTAATTTGTCACAACCATGGGGCCAGATGACAAAGGTATCATCAACAAACCTATTCCAGTATTTAGGTTTGAAGGGTGAGGAGTTTAGGGCATTGTTTTCTAAATCTTCCATGAATAAATTGGCTATTATGGGAGAGAGGGGGGATCCCATAGAGACCCCATAGGTTTGTTCATAAACTTCGCCTTGGAAACTAAAGAAAGTGGATTTCAAGCAAAGCTCAACCAAGTTGGCAGTGCCTAGGTCAGTGATGTTTTTGATGACTTTCATTGCTCTGTCAATGGGAATTTTAGTGAAGAGAGAAACAACATCAAAGATGATGAGGATGTCATCCTTGTCAACTTTAATGTTTTTGATATTGTTTATAAAGAAAGAGGAGTCTTTAACAAAGGAGCCAGTGTTTTCGACTAAGGGTTTGAGTTTATGAGCTAGGTATTTTGCAAGTTTGTGGTCCAGTATGCCCATTCTTTAATATATTTTACAAGATATTTCCTCTAAGGGTGAAGAAAACTTAGCCTTACTGTTCGGTCAGTTTTACATAGCCTCTTATTTTCCACCTTATTTAGGAAAATTTTTCCAGGGTAGTCATCCCACCAGTGTTTCTCCCTCTTTCCTCAGTGAAGTAAGACAACCATTTTTTATAGGCTCACCTATCCTATCTCAGCCTTCATCTTCTGAATATTCTTCCTCTGCATAAACCCCCAAGATTTCCATGGTTGTCCCTTTGACCAAGATGGAAAAAATATTAGCAAATAGGTATGCCCCTCTTGTGTTTCCCAATCCATTATCATCCATGCCAACAGGAGATTATTAGAAATATATGCCAAAGTTTACCAGATCCGGGGATTATACTACTGAAGAACATATAGAAGTTTTCTATGCTTATGCTGAGAACATTAACATTTCAGAAGAAGATGTTTGGACTAGAATTTTTGTGCAGAGCTTGGATGGCCAAGCCAAGAAGTGGTTCAAGGAACTACCAGCAAATTCAGTGGAAGGTATTGAGAAGTTAGATGAGGTGTTTTTGAAACACTGGGGAGAAAAAAGAGATCTCTTGTATTACATCTCTGAATTCAGAAATCTAAGAAGATAAAATGGGGAGTCAGTCTCAGACTTCACCAAAATATTCAATAAGATGTTTGGCAAGATTCCTGCAGAGATCAAGCCAATTGATGCATCAGCAAAGATCACTTACTCTTCTGCCTTTGATCCATAATTTTTCTTAATACTTAGAGAAAGAAGATCAGCCACACTCACTTTAATGCAAGATGTTTCTCTTGAGGTTGAATCTAATATTATGGCATCTCAAAGAATTAAAGGAAAATTTGAGAGAAAGAAGTCTTCTGCTGACCCTCCTTCTTCTTCAAATACCAAAATGGAAAAGATGGACAATATGTTGGATAACTTGACCTCGGAAATGTCAAAATTGAAAATTCAGAGTCAACAACCAACAAGAATTAAAGAGCCTAATGCTTATGCTCCCAGAAATCCCAATGCATTCCCTTACAGGAGGAACAACTAACAGGTCCAGATCCTTCAGAGAGATAAGAATGTAGTTGATGATCAAAGAATCAGGGCACCCTTCCAAAATGCAATGCTAGAAGAAGAATAGGAGCTACCTCATGATGAAGTTGAAGAAGAAGATGACATCAATTACTTTGGGGATGAAAATGATTCCTCCTTTTTGACACAAATGGATTATGAGGAAGCCCAAATGGACTAAGAGATTCATGAGGCAAGCATTGAAGAATCTTTTTATCAGACAGATGATCAGCCAGATTACAATTTAAGATCTAATACTGTTTCTCCAAAGCCATTGCTTGTTGCTCCCAGGAAGAAGAAAGAAGTTGTTTCCAAGCAGCCTGTTTCTCCTGTAAAGAAGACCTCCACTCCTGCAAAACAACAGCAGAATAAATTGTCCTCAGAGCTCCTCCTAACGAGGTAAAAACTTATGATAGATTATCATACTCTTTTAATTTCGAATCAGAAATTCAGAAAGTAAAAATACCTATGCCATTGACTTAACTTATGAAGAATGACATTTTCAAGTCTATTATCTTGAAGTTTCTTGAACCAAAGACTCCTCCAGTTATGGATTACGTAAACCTACAAGATGACAAGCCAACAGTGACTATAGGAACTATGGTAGAAGATCGATATGACTCTTGTCCACCCTTATACATATCCCTAAATATCCATGAAAAGATCCTTCACAACTGCTTGCTTGATTCAGGAGCATCACACAATATTATGCCTAAAGAAGTGATGGATCAACTTGGGCTTGACGTCACAAAACCTTATCATGACCTCTTCTCTTTTGACTCTGGGAAAGTCATATTCCTCGGCCTTATAAAATACCTTGTTATAAACCTTTCCCAGTTGCCAATGAGAAACATGGTAATGGACATTGTAGTGGATGATATTCCACCCAAGTTCGGCCTCCTCTTGTCATGTTCATGGAGAAAAAGACTGGGGGGTACCTTGCATATGGATCTTTAGTATGCCACAGTCCCAGTTTTTGGAGGAGAGATAAAGAGACTTTATAGAGAGAATCAACTTGCCTACATCATTAGTGATGGGAAAAATTCTATAAATCATCCCATTCATGCTTTAGACACAGAATTTGGCTCGTGCATTCTTCAAATATATTATTCTTAGCCAGCTCCTTTGCAACTCACAAAAACTACTTATCAACAGACTAATGAAGAGAGTATTCCCGTGTGGACCATGTTCTTTGATGGTGCCAGTACCAAAGACTCAGCAGGTGCATGTGTAGTTTTGATTTCTCCTTCGAAGGAGGCTATGCATTTGTCTTTTAAGCTTGATTTCAAAACTACTAAAAATATAGCAGAGTATGAGGCTTTTCTATTGGGATTAAATTCTACCAAGGAGATGGGAATCAAAGGACTAAAAATGTTTGGAAACACGGATCTCATCATACAGCAAGTAAACAGTACTTTCCAAGAAAAACATGTCAGATTGAAAGCCTACAGGGATGAGGTATGGAAAATCAGGGACTCTTTTTCCATTTTTTACATTTCTTATGTACCCAGAGCTATGAATCATCTTGTTAATTCCCTTGTTGTTTCAGCCAGTATGTTTATTCCTCCCATGCCTCCCAGACTCAATTATGAAATACAAGTCAAATATAGACCATCTCTACCCAACAATATTACATATTGGAATTTTTTTGAAGATGATGATGAGCTTAGTAGATTTCTCCAAGTGGTAGATGAATTTTATGATATGCATATTGACCAGAAAAATCAAAATGTAGAGGAATCCAAGAAGCCTAAGATAAAAAGAAAAATGGTTCATCATGATATCATTCAGCTACCCAACAATTATATACCTCGGGGTTTGGTGCCTCTTGAGAAGATTTTCGATCATAACGATGTCCCCTACAAACCTAATAAGAAGGAGAAATATCCTACTGTCCATGAGCACAATATAAGAAGCCAAAATCATCCTAAGTTCATAAATCTATCCGTCGAATTAACCGTTGATCAAAAGTCTGAATATTGCAGCATTATGAAGAAATTTGATGATGTTTTTGCTTGGAAATACAATGATCTGAAAACCTAAGACCCTGAGGTCATTCAACATAAGATTCCCCTCGATAAATACACCATCCCTTTCAAACAGAAACTGAGACCTATCAGTCCTCTCCTATTGCCTGTAATTGAAAGAGAAATCAAAAAGATTCTTGATGCCAAAATTATATTCCCTTTAAGATACTCTAAATGGATTGCAAATCTAGTGATAGTGAGAAAGAAAAATGGTGAGATCAGGTTATGTGTTGACTTTAGAAATCTAAATAAATTCTCAAATAAAGACAACTATTTCATACCCAAGATGGAACATTTGCTACAAATAATTTCAGGGGCCATTGCCATGTCTTTCCTAGATGGTTTCTCAGGCTATAACCGGATTTCTATACATCTTGATGACCAAGAAAAAATTGCCTTTACTACTCCTTGGGGTACCTTCATGTACGCCAAGATGCCATTCAAATTGATGAATGTCAGGGCCACTTTTCAGAGGGCCATGGACATAGCCTTCATGGGAGAAAAGGACAAGTTTGTCCTCATCTATCTTGATGACATCACATTTTATTCCAGCAGTCATGAAGAGCACCTGAAGCATCTGAAAAGAGTATTTCTGAAGTGCAGACAGTTCGGGATTTCATTGAACCCCAAAAAGTCCCATTTTGCTCTCAAGAAGGGCAAGCTCCTAGGCCACATTGTTTTAGCAGAAGGTCTAAAAATTGATCCAACTCGGGTAGAAGCAATTTAGAGGTTGTCCATACCAAGGTCAAATAAGGATATCCAATCTCTACTCGGTAAGATAAATTTTGTCAGAAGATTTATTCCAAATTTCGTTGAGTTAGTGAAACACATAACTTCTATGCTAAAAAAGGGATACGAGATAAAATGGATAGACAATACAAGAAGTTCATTTTAGGATATCAAACAGGCTATCATGGAATCCCCCACTCTAATCAGTCTAGATTACACCAATAAATTCTATATTTTTTCCTTTGATTCCTATGACACGGTGGCAGCAGTCTTGTTACAAAAAGATGATGAAAGTCTAGATCACCCAGTTGCCTTTTTCAGAAAAACACTTAGAGACACTGAACTAAGGTATGATCCTATAGAAAAACAAGCTTATGCTCTTATTAAGTCATTAAAATCTTTCAGAATTTATATCCTCCATGCAAAGTTTATCGCCTATGTTCCTTCATCCTATGTCAAGAATGTCTTGACTCAGCCTAATATTGATGGAAAGAGAGATAAATGGATCACAAAGCTAATCAAGTTCAACATAGAAGTGAAGCCCACTAAGCTGGTAAAAGGCCAAGGCCTTGCCAAGATTTTGATGGAAGAAAACTATGATCTTTTGGACATAAATTTCATTGGGGGAAGTTCAGCAAGTTTGCATACAGAGGTAGCAACGGAAGCATAGCATAACAACCAACAGGTGGCCGAGAATTTATTTTCATGTGAGGGGTATTCAGATATTATTCATTTTTTACAGAAGTTATAAGTTCCTCCTAAACTTAGCATGACTCAAGCCCAAGCCCTTAAGATCAGAGAAATTAAATTTTTCATTTATAATAATCTTTTGTATTGGAAAGATCCTACTGGTTTAATACTAAGATGTTTAGACAAAAAAGAGTCAGTTGAAGTCATACATCAGTTTCACTCAAGTATTTTTAGAGACCACCATTACTGGAAGACCACAACTCATAAGATTTTAAGGGTTGGATACTATTGGCCTTTTCTTTTTTCAGATGTGTGTGCCTTTGTGAAATCTTGTGATAAATGTCAAAGATTCACAGGAAAATAGCAACTAAAATCTCTACCCATGAGACCTATTGTAGTGAATGGTCCTTTTCAACAGTTGGGTTTAGATTTTATAGGAGATATTAATCCTTCATCTAGTGGTCAACATAAATGGATCTTGTTAGCCACTGACTATTTTACAAAATGGATAGAGGCAATCCCCACCAGGAATGCCACTCATCAGGTCATCATGAAATTTCTTTATGAGAACATTCTGAGCAAATTCAGTTTCCAAAAAAGGCTAGTAATAGATAATGCAATAGCTTTCAAATCCAATGCATTGGTTGACATGTGTAAATCAACGGGAACTCAATTGGTACATTATACACCCTACTACCCTCGAGGTAATGGCCTTGCAAAGTCGTCCAATAAGAGTCTAATCAGAATCATCATAAAGTTGTTGGAGGAGAATCAAAAGAGTTGGGATTCTAATCTAAAGTTTTCTCTTTGGGAAAACAGAGTAACTAACAAGATATTCATAGGAACTTATTCCTTCAAACTGGTCTATGGTATTGATGCCATTTTCCCTATTCAACTAGTTTTACCAGTGGCTAAATTTTTTCAGGAAGAGCAAACTGAATCAAATGATATGTCAAGAAGAATTCTTGACTTGGTAGAAATACAGTGGGTCAGAGAACAATTGGTGGACAAATCAGAGGCTCATCAAAAGAGGATCAAGGACACTTTTGACAGAAAGGCAAAGGTGGATGATTTTCAGGTTGGTGATTGGGTTATGAAATGGGATGCCCTCAAACAAGATAAAGGCAAACATGACAAGTTTAACTATTTGTGGACCGGTCCTTTCATGATAACTCAAGTACAACACAACAATACCTTCATTCTGCAAAGTCTAGGAGGTGAAGAAATGTTCGGTGGCCCAGTTAACGGGCGTTTTCTGAAACTCTATTTTATCTAAGGCTTTGGAGCCTTGACATTGTAATTTTATTTTTTCATCTTTTTGTTTTTACAGAATAACTCCATGCCCAATGGAAACACTAGTAGATAGTTTTAAATTTTCTTTTCTCAAGAAAGGCATTGGTTCTATGGTTCTTGAAACCTCACAAAGAGGCTTTCACCCCCAATAGGAGCCAGTGTTATCTCCTCAAATAAATAAATTGAGATTTTTCATTTTAGCTGATAGGGAGTCTTTTAAAAAGGTACTTTTTAAATTTTTAAAGGTTCATTTTTTGAAGCTTTACCCAAGTAATAAAGTTTAAATAAAAGTTCGTTTATTTTTTGTTTAATCTAATTAAAATCTTAGGTTTTAGTGGCTTAGGTGAACATAGAAATTGTTCATTAGCCACCAAAATCCTTAGCTTTCGGAAGCTTAAATAAAGGAATCCAGTGCCATTTTAGCCATGGAAATTGTTGAAGCAGAGAAAGACCAAGCACGTCCTATCACACATTTCAACCGACAGGTTCGACATTTCCATGATTGCACAAGACACTGAAATGACTAGAGAAAGAACCATTCACGACCAGAAAGTTGATCCCATTGTGATATAAGTGAATCTTTCTAGATTGCTATGTCATTAAGTCACGCGTCGATGTACTTCCCATTGATTTCAGTTATTCACCATGATTATTGCACATCATCAATCGTTTCACTGCACTCCTTGCAATCAGTGCCACATTCAAAATCTCTCCCCAGTTATCTCAATTTTATCTCAGCCAAGCCGATTTTCACTAAGTCTACACAATGTAACTCTTCCCGAAATCCACTCCTTCGATCACAGGTGTGAGAAAACATTGTGGAAAATGAAGAAAGGAACGTCGACACTGAGGAAGGATCTCAATGATATCGGTTACTTTTAATCACATCTCGTGGTATGTCAAATGTTCTAGGGTGTTACAATTTTTGCAAAAAATTGTAGAGTTTTCATCAGCAGGTAGCAGAGGCTTTCGCTCTCAATTTCGATGGAAATAAAGAAATCATTGACTGGGATGAATTCAATATTGATGAAGCCATCATAGCTAAAGTCACAGAGTTTCCCATGACTAGAGAGAAATGGTTTAAAACTAGTGTTATTAAGAATGTTGAATTCAGGACCTATTTAAAACCAGAACACAGGGGTTTGATTTGGAAGAAAGATATTCCTATATATTTCCTTGAAGTGAAATGGTAGTAGTTATTGAAATCTATAATGGTTTATATAACCTGTGAAGGGAAATACAACAAGGTGATGATTTATCATTTCAAACTTATAAACCATTTGACAGGTAGAAACCCACTTAATCTGCCTTATTTCCTCCATCGAAGCTTATCCAAGATGGCTCATCAAGTCAAGGCCAAACCTAGTCAAGTTGTAGGTAGATTATCCCACCATAGTTTAATCAAATTGTTGGTTTATGAGTTGTTGCAAAGAAAAGGTAAAGAATGGAATTATTTCCAGACTGATGTTCAGCCAGAGGGAAAAAAGAGTCCTCATTCGAAGAAATCCTCCACTCCCAGAAGTGGAAAGAGGAGGAGAAGAGATATCTCTCCAACCCCAGTCAATCAACCCTCTCCTTCCTCTAAGCTGGGAAAAAAGAAGAAGAAATTGAATTTTAACAGTGAAGAAGAAGAGGCCAAAGAATTCCCAGTGAACAAAAATATTCTCAATCTTCCTTACAAATACTCAAAAGATGAAGAGCAGCAGTTGGAAACAGGGCATGAAGATTCAGTTACCACTGTTGGAAGATTGGTTGTTGTCATTGATGTCAACCCTAGTCATGGGTTTTGGACCGCAAGATTGATAAAGGTATTTGGACATGAAGGAAGGTATTTGGACATGAAGGAAAATGCACATGCATATACAACAGCCATGAATGGATAGTATACATCACGTTGTTTCCGGTTGTATGTGGCACATCACGTGGATCCTCATGGTTGAGGAGAAATGAATTTTTGAAGATGACAAAGTGAATTGAAGAAGGAAGTACATGTAGGCCTTGAAGATAATTAAAGAAAAGAATTACAAAATAAGAAAGTGTCATGTTGACCCTAAAGTTAAAATGAAGTGACATAAATGGTATAAATAAACATCATTATACATTCATTTTGATACAAGTTGAATTTCATAGGAAACAAGAAGTAAAGAAGGTTGGATTTCAAGGGAGGATGAAGTCTTTTGGTGATTTGTTCTAAGGTATGTTATTTTCAGGTCATCTTCCCATTTTTTCTATAAATTTTTTTCTAGAACGATTCAGATGGTGAAATCGCTATGGTATTGAGAAGACATATCAAGGTACCGTTGGTAAAAATTTCAGCTCTTGATTCGCTATAATTATGGAGATAAACTATGTGGAATATAGGGTTTGTGACGAGTCCTAAAGCTATTCAATAAACAGGTGTTCCGGGTAAACCAATCATAACTTCTTCATCGAGAATCCAAATGAAGTGGGACAAATTTCATTGGAAGGAGTAAATACTTTAGTTTCTTTTTTCCAAGTTTCACAATCAGATGTTAATTATTGAGCACAGGGCATTCTGTGCAAGTTCACTCTCCTGAATAGACCAGAATTGAATAAAGTCTACCATTCTTTCTATAACCTCTTTTTGGGTAGGATTCAAGGAGTGAAAATTGGAGAAGTTTCAGAGAATACATTGAGTAATATTATCTACAGGATCAGATTACTCCAAGAATTGAAGAATTGTAGAAATTGAAGAAGTCTCAGGAAGCACTATCAGGTTCTATGTAATGATTGGTTGATGGTGATGATTTAATGTAAAGTTTTATTATCTGTCATATATTCTTGGGTGGAAGGAAGGGGAAAGGAGGGAGAGTTAAACTCTCTCTTGATATTGGAGGATTGTATCTTCCTCTTGGAGGTTTATCCCTCCCTTTATATTTGGAAGTTGTATCTACCTTTGGAAATCATTACTTCTCTTGAATAATAACTATTGATTATTTCTCATATATTGTGCATGGTGTATTATGGTGTATTGGTGTAACTCTTATAATATTGTTCATTTCTCATTGGATATAGTTGAATGGTTTAAGTATAAGTTGAAAAAGGTTTTAAATTTTACTTGATACTGATTCACCCCCCTCTCAGTATCAACAATTGGTATCAGAGCGGGTTACCTTCAGTATAGTTTAACCACTGGAAGGAAGATCCTAAGAAGAAATGGAAGACAGAATTCCAAATGGGATTCCACCATTTGATGGAAGCAATTTTGAATACTGGAGTAATAGAATGGAAACTTACTTGAAAGATCTTGGGGTAGATGTTTGGTTCTTAGTTGCTTCAGGATACAATGCTTTGAAGAAACCAAAGACTGTAGTTTAGAAGGAAGCAAAAAGGAACAACAAATTGGCAATAGATACCATCCTGGATGGATTGACAGATTCAATGAAATCCAAGGTGGGATCATGTGCATCGTCAAAAGATATTTGGGACAAGCTACAAGACCTTTATGTAAGGGAAGACGTGAAAGAAGAAGAAGTTGAAGCAAATTACAACATCTCATATTTCAAAGAAGAAAATAGAGGTCAGTTATTTTTCTTTAATTGTGAAGGAGTAGGTCATGTTGAATTTGAATGTCCTCATCCAAGGATTGAACGAAATGACACTGAAGAAGAAAATTCCAATGAAGAAGAAGAAAATCATGAAGAAAAAAATATTCAACAAGAAGATGAGAATCTTAAAAAATTGAAGCATGTTAAGATTGAAAATAGCAAGCTCAAAGACACGTAAAGAAAACTAAGAAGTGAATTGGGTAGTTGTGAAAAGACAGTTGTAATATTGAAGAAACAATTAGAAGATTTTGAGAAACTAAGAGAAGAAACCATTTTCTTGAAAACTCTACTTGAAGAAGAAAGAATAATAGGAGAAGTAAGGAATTTCCAAATGATGAAGAATGAAGAAGATTGTGAGAAACTTGAACAAGAAGTTGTCTCATTGAGGAAGAGCTTAAGAAACTCTCAAGTGCTAAAAGACTTAACACATATTGGATGCATGGGTGAAACTTCATACAAAGAAGATGCAAATACCAACAAGAAGGTTGAAGAAAGAGCTACACAAACAGTTGATGAGAAGTGGACCAGGATACCAAAAAGAAGGAATGATTACAAAAGAGATGAATATCCAAGAAGACCTCCTACCTTCAAGAATCAAAGAAGATTCAATCAATATGAAGGAAACTATAGAAGAATAGATCATGAACCCAGATGGACTACATCACAAAGAAGCCCACTTACTCCAAGGTATCAAAATTTCTTTCTTGGTCATTGTTTTACTTGCAAAATTTTTGGACATAAGTCAATTAATTGCAAAATCAATGAAAGGAACACATACGCAAGAAACATGAATGGTGTAAATAGAAGATATGGAAATAATCATGGATTTGTCAACAGAAGTTATAATTCATTTTCCCCATTGATGGACACAAATATTGCATGCTACAAACGTAATTATCTTGGTCACAAAGCATGAGATTGCAGATATATGAATGAATATGTCCCTATGCCAACTACAGTATAGAGAAGGAAAGAGATTCCAAACAATGAAGATTGTCGAATAGCATTGAACGCTGAAGAATGTAAAGAAGAAGATGAAAAAAATGTAAAAGAAAATAATTTTCTATTGGTTGAAGACTTGAATCATAATATACTCAGTGCTAGTAAAATGTGTGATCAAGGATACACTCTTACGTTTGATTCCCAAAAATGTAAAATCAGAGAAAATAATTTAGGAAGATTGGTTTCAACTGCAACAAGAAGACCAAACAACATATACATCCTAGAAATGAAGAAGAGAGAGAAGACAGAAGCCACACAAAATGATTCTAAGGAAGAAAAAGTCTCAAAGACCAAAAATAAGGATGAAGTAATATTGAGTGCCACATATTTAGGGGGAGAAACCCCAAAGAAGAGAGTTACATTTTTCCATTAAACTCAGAGGGATCATCCCTAACCTTTTCCATTGATGTCAAAGGGGGAGATAAATTGGGATCATGATGATAGGGTGAGCATGAGTGTTGCCATCAATGACAAAGGGGGAGATTGTTGGAAGATTGGTTGTTGTCATTGATGTCAACACTAGTCATTGGTTTTGGACCACAAGATTGATAAAGGTATTTGGACATGAAGGACAATGCACTTGCATATACAAAACCCATGAATGGATAGTATACATCATGTTGTTTTTGGTGGTATGTGGCACGTCACGTGGATCCTCATGGTTGAGGAGAAATGAATTTTTGAATATGACAAAGTGAATTTAAGAAGGAAGTACATGTAGGCCCTGAAGATAATTAAATAAAAGAATTACAAAATAAGAAAGTGTCAGGTCGGCCCTAATGTTAAAATGAAGTGACATAAATGCTATAAATAAACATCATTATACATTCATTTTGATACAATTCAAATTTCAGAGGAAATAAGAAGTAAAGAAGGCCGAATTTCAAGGGAGGATGAAGTCTTTTGGTGATGTGTTCTAAGGTATGTTATTTTCAGGTCATCTTACCATTGTTTCTATAAAAAAATTCCTAGAACGATTCAGATGGTGAAATATCTATGGTATTGATAAGACATATCAAGGTACCTCTGGTAAAAATTTCATCTCTTGATTCGCTATAATTATGGAGATAAACTCTGTGGAAGATAGGGTTTGTGACCAGTCCTGAAGCTAGTCAATAAATAGGTTTTCCGGGTAAAATAGTCATAACCTCTTCATCGATAATCCAAATGAAGTGGGACAAATTTCATTGGAAATTGTACAGACTGTATTTTCTTATGTGTAATTTTTATAATCGGATGTTACTTATTGAGCGTGGGGCATTCTATGCAAGTTCACTCTCCTGAATAGACCAAAATTGAATAAAGTGTACCATTCTTTCTATAACCTCTTTTTGGGGAGGATTCAAGGAGTGAAAATTGGAGGAGTTTCAGAGAATACATTGAGTAATATTATATATAGGATTAGAGTACTCCAAGAATTGAAGAATTGCATAAATTGAATAAGTCTTAGGAAACATTATCAGGTTCTATGTAATGATTGGTTGATGGTGATGATTTAATGTAAAGTTTTATTATCTCTCATATATTCTTGGGTGGAAGGAAGGGGCAAGGATGGAGATTTCAACTCTCTCTTGATATTGGAGGATTGTATCTTCCTCTTGGAGGTTTATCCCTCCCTTTACATTTGGAATATGTAGCTACCTTTGGAAGTCATTACTTCCATTGAACAATAACTATTGATTATTTCTCATATATTGTGCATGTTGTATTATCGTTTATTGGTGTAACTCTTATACTATTGTTCATTGCTCATTCGATATAGTTGAATGGTTTAAGTATAAGTTGAAAAATGTTTTAAATTGTACTTGATACTAATTCACCCCCCTCTTAGTATCAAAAAACATAGGGCGTGACAACTTTGTTTTTGTGGATATATACACAACAAGTTATGAGAACCTTCCATCACCTACACCCCGAGAAGAAGAAGAGCCACAAAATGCAAAGGCTTCATCTAGAAAACGAGTGAAGAAGAATAAATCAAAACAAATCAAGAAGCTTAAGAAGAAGCTAGCCGAGAAAGAAGTGCTTGAAAGGGTAATAAAAACCAGGTATGAAACCCTATCAAAAAACTTTGCAGAAAGCAACTCAGCTTTGGAAAGACTAGCCCATGAAAGCATAAAGGAAAAGAAAAAGAAAAATAAGATTGTAAAGGACTACAACAACTTATGGAGAGTAGCTCAAGGTTTAAAGAAAAAGGTCAGGTCTTTGAGGAAAAAAGCAATGTCTTCAAAACACCAAGCTCATGCTTCTCTTGAGACCCTTCCAGAGGTGGTAGTTCGGTGCAATGAACCAGAGGCAACTAGTAACCCTACAAATTTTGAGAAAGATACAGAAGCCTAAAAAGATCAGTCCTGAGGCATTTTTTAGCTGAGACAAGTGTATTTTTGAAATTTTGATAATCTCAGGTTTCAGTGGCTTAGGCGAACATATCGATTGTTCATTAGCCACCAAAAGTAGAGCTTTCGGTAGCTAATCATCCTGAATTCTATTTTCTCTAGCTACTAAAAGCACTGATAAGGCAAAAAGCTAATGTTTTCACACAGATCCAAGTTTTTCTTGTTCAAAAGACTAAAAAATTGTTCCAATCGATGGAAGATAATTAATGACATCTCTATTAAGAGTTTTTTTTGGTTTTGGAGATGCTTTAAAAGACAAAAAAGGTAAACAACAGTTAGTTATTGTCAAGGAGATAAGACTATTGATTGTCAACAGGTGTCAAGTTCGACTCCTCCCATATCACATGAGATTCGGTAACCTCGGAAGGCTCACTACACCTACCAAGAATCTGAAGAACATAAAAGATTAGTTGATAAGTTGAATTGATCTAGTCTACTTAGGCCAATTATTGATTTTCTATTTTTAGCAAAATTTGATCCAGTAATCTAGGATCTAGAAACTATTTGTAAAAGGCTATAAAGCCAAGAACATTTGATGAACACAGGGTTCGATTTTGAGTTCTATAGTCTACTGTTGTTGTATAAAATACACTTTATTTAATATATTAAGCCTCCAAGCTTCTTTCATTTGTTATTGTCAAACTCTCCTTCATATTTGTCTATGCATATGAGTTGAAATCAGTCTTTTGTCTATGTTTAATGGTCCCATCATAACTATCATCTTACTTTTGACTGTTAACAAAGAATCATATGCATATTTGGCTAGTTTGTTGACCCATCATATATATTGTCTATGTATATTCTGGTTAACTGATTGGTTTTCTTATCCATTTGTTTTACAAACCTATCTAATAATATCTCTTGAAGGCCTTGTATTGCATGAATATAGCTAGACTGTCTTGAGGATACAATCCATTGATTAAGATATTCATCTTGATCCAAACACACACCCATTATTGAGAAAATAGTTACCAAAAAGATTAAGTTACCAGGCATCTCTGATATACAGCCTAGGAGAGTTTCCTGAAGTGCTAACACTTAGCTTCGCACAGTTAGCTAAATATAATTATCTTCAATAAGAAAAATAACAATGTATAATAGTATAACATATAGCAAATAACACAACATCAAACACAAAAAACAAAAATGTTTACATGGTTCACACTCTCCCCAGGGCTACATCCACAAAACTATGTTTATTGATATAATAGGTAAAAATACATAATTATATCTGTGCACTCAGTTGCAGATCCATCTCTCCCTTTCTCTTTATTTCCTCTCCCCGTGCACCCAGTAGTAGAGTAGATCTTTGCACCTAGCTGAAGATCTCAAAATACAAACATACACTTCTATAGATCAATATTTCTAGATCCACACCGACAAAAACAACAACAACAACCCCTCTCCACTCTCTTAGACCTCTATTTATCCTTCTATGTGTTGTTCATGAGTTTGCACTTAAGACTCAAAGCACAATGTCAAGCATCAAGAAACAAGGAAGGTTTTTCATGTTTGTGTTTTCTATCTCAGTTATGTGAGAAAAATCCTTAAATTGAATTAATAGTATAACAACTCAGAGGTCATTTTTCGTGTCTGAGTTAAATTTGAAAATATTGGATGTAATGAGAGAAAAACATAAGGTTGTTAGACAAAGAAAGGCATCAAATATAGAATAATCTTACTTTGTTACAGAAGAAGAAAATGGATAATGGAACCTTTAATGAAGCATAAAATATAGTAATCTAATTACTCACAAGTCTTGTATTTGCTAATAGCCAATACAGAGGAAAATTTGTTTGTCACCAGATAACTGGATGAAATATAACCACATTAGATGTTGTACTAAATTGTGATTAGGCATTCATCAAGGAACTATATGAAAAATATGTTGGAATATGGAAAGACAGAATAACACATAACTCAAATAGATGAAATGTGGAATCTCGGGTCTACACTTGTATTAATTCTCAATGAGGAAAGATTTCAATTACAACCCACAAGAAGCAGTCCCTTGCTCATTCTTTCGAATATGTATTTATACAAAAGTTCTCAACCTCAAACGGTTGGAATTCCTCTGTTTTCAGAATAATTAAAATTACAAAATATGGAAACTGAAACGCTTCATTTGTAGTCTTCTTGATATTCTCGTTATGTTGGCATGAATGTTTTCCTTTCCTTTCTTCTATATTCGGAATAGATAATGTATACATATTGTATTCAGTTGTTTCCAGAGGTACTACCTTTTTCGTTCTCAATACATTTGATGTAGCTACTCAGAAATCCGGCTACCAACCCGGAAGACCATGTTAAGTTATTAGCCTCAAAAATTTATAATTTCTTTTCCAGCTGAGGAAATCTTTCTTGTATCCATCTATCCTCTGAAACAATAGACTATAGTTGTAGATTAGGCTTCACTAGCCATCTATCTATTTGAAAAATATGTACCTGTTTTGTCTATGATATTTCATCTTGTGCTTCTTCCATATTTGTTTTAATGTCAAGCTGATGTTTGGATATATTAATCTAACCCAGTGTTCCAGAACTATCTTCTTTATCGAAGCCTAATAAAAAATTTTAAATGAACAAAAAAATTCCTCACGGGATTCTTTCAATTCCTTAGCCATTTTCCTACCTTTGGCTATGTTTGACTCCCAAGTATTTAGTATAATATCACCTCTGGTTTTCTCTGAAATAGACAACCCAGATACCATAGCTCTTCCTTCTTTTGTTGATGATATAATCGCTTCTTGGAAGGTAGTTCGTGCAACGATAGCCTCTCTCTCTCTCTCTCAAGACAATATTACTTAATGCTTCATCCATCACCTGGGAATGATTTTGGATGATTTTTACTTTAGAGAGTATGCTTTGTTGAGATTTTTCTAGTTTCTTTAGCACCTTCAGCGCTTGAGCTTGAAACAACACTATATCCACCACCATTTTCTCAGTGGAACTGACCTTGTCTTGCAATTGTTTTATCAACTCATCTTGTTGGACAATCTGTATTTCACTCACTTGCATATTCTTATGCAACTCATCAAGACTGGACTTGAGCATTTGGATTTCTTGTTTATCACTAGCTTTAGCCTATTCCATTCCTTTATTGACTTCTTCTCTGACATTCTTTTCTGCATTCCTTATTTGATATCTAAAAGAGATGACTACCTCTGTAGAAAAATATTCATCTTCCAAACTATGTCCATCCAAAAATACTCTGATTTTTTTTATTGTTGCACCCTCTTTCTGGTGCATTTATTTCTTCACCACATCTTTCCTTTTCTTACTGAAAAATAAATCGAAGGGAGGTATCTATCCAATAAAAATGAGTGTGATATCTCCTATGATTATTACCTATGTATTGGGGTTTCTTCTAGTGGACTGTAATGGCGTGACACTCTGAATAGGGTTGCCAATTTCTGTGGATAACTATTTTTCGGTTTCATCCATAGTTGATTTATCTGGTGAAGACAGTGGCATATATTCTCCTTGTTTTGTTAATGTTTCTGGTTGATATTTGGCCTAGTCATCAGACACCTCTGTCACCGGGATATCCCTTTTCTGAGTCGAGATCTCAGACTTCTCTGAGTTTTCCAGGACTTCTTGTTTTCTAGAGCTTCCAACTTCTAGATTCTGGGTCTCTTTTTGTTGTGTAGCAGGAGACATTGGGTTTTCCCCTTGTAATACTTTTGGAAGACTACTCCTTCGATGTTTTTGGAAGTTGTGAAAATCAACCATTTTATCTAGTGATAGGGCTCGAACTCGGCTCAGAACCTTTTGTTAATATCTCACCCCTTGGAACACTTTTTCCTAAGGGGATTCTTCATGTTCATATTTTTTAAGATTGCAACTGGCCATATGGTTATCCACAACCTTCTATGGGTCATGCTTCTTAAATTCAATGTTAGCCAATTTTATTTCTTCTAATGTCGTAGCTTCCACTTTGGAGTGGCCAAAATCCAATAAAGGTGAGATCGGAAGAG
>CBVK0100919547.1:0-24575 GCA_900067695.1 Picea abies | reverse complement strand
ATATGAAATGAAATGAAATATGAGATACAAGAAAACAAACTCATAACACAATCATGATGAAATTGAGAATCTTTATATTTTCTTTGTATTAACTCTCAAAATGTAAAAACTCTGTTACAATCGACACAAAATGGTCCAGCCTTTTTCTTTTCTTTCTGTGGTATATTTATACAGTTTTACAAATAAGATAGAATCTCAATTGTCACAAAATTTCGGTTATGACAAGGAGGACAACAATCGCTCCATTTTTTCTTCTTTGTCTTCACTTGGTGCTAGACGTTTGTCCTCATGCGTGCTCTGTATAGGCGACACATATTTCAACCAGCTGAGATATCAGCCGCGACAGTTCTTCTTGAGAGCTGGCTTCAAAGAAGTAACATTCTCGGGCTAACTACGACAACCTATCTTCCATCTATCCATCTATGATGTCGATGTCACATAATTGCGCGCTTGGTATAATCATGCATTTGTCTATTTGGACTATGTCCACCATAGTCACTTGGGAAATCTCGGTTGAATTTCTTTCCTCTTTTTTCTTTAGATCAAGCGAGATTTTTTCCATATTCATTTGCATCAATGCCTCGGCATTACCTCCACTATCAATGCCTAGCAGATCACCTTCTATAGAAATAAAGGCCTCTTCTATGGAATTCGTTATCTTTTTGGCTTGTTTCTTTCCTTCAGCGATGTTGTGCTCCCATTCTTTTAATAGAATGTTTCCTCTGGTTTGTTTTGAAATGGTGAACCTGGGAGTACTTCCCGAACCCTTGTTGTTTGTGGCTATCACAACCTCTTGGAAAGTGACCCGTGCTATGCCAGCTTCCCTTTCTCTGGCAGATAAGTTCTCCAAAACTTGATTAACCAGCAAGCAATTGTCCTGAATATCCCCTACCTTGCCGAGTAAATTCTTTTGGGCCGCAGAGACTCTGCCCCAAATCTCCATCGCCTGGGACTGAAACATCCTGATATCTATCACTTTGCTTTCGACGATTTCCACCCTAGCCTATAGTTGTTGGATCAAATCTCTTTGCCGGCTCGCTTGCATCTGACCATCTCGGACCACCAGTTGTGCTTGCTCGAGCTTAGTCTTGAGTATCTCTATATCGTTTTTATCGGCCAACCTAGCCTACTCTATTCCTATGTTCACCTAGTCCTTGGTAGTTTCTGTTGCTGTGGCTAGTCTAGCTTCAAGGGTCTTGATGAGGCGATTTTTTATTTTAAGCTGGTTTTTCAAAAGCCCGACTGAAAATTGATTCATCAAGGCATATGCTCCTAATGTCCCTGCTATGTCAGTCATGAATTGTTCATTCTTCTTGTCTTTTCCATCAATTATAACTTTATATTTCTTGGTAGTCGACTCTCCTTCCTGATAGAATTACCCCTTTACTACTACCTTTCTCTTCTTATAGAAGAAAAATGCATTTAGAGGGAGTTCTTCTACCCTGATAGGCCTCAACTCTTCATTGAAGATCCATCCTGCCTCAATATTTCCCTGATTTGACTGCAAGGGAGTAACTAATGTGATAGGTTCTCCGATTTGCTTTGCTGATTTTCCCAGAGCAGCAACCAGACTCTGCTTCTTTGGTGGGTTGGGAGTCTTTATCTCTATTTTCAGACTCTTAGTTTACTCTCCCTCGCCCTGTTGTTTTTCTTGATTGGGAGTCGCATCCTTAGAGCCTTCGGCATCTCTTTGTTTCGTCTTTTCCGTACTCGGACTCTCACCCCGCAACACTGCGAGAAGACCATTGCGTTGATGCTCCTGGAACTTCATAACATCGGCTCTTTCTTCAGGTGCCAAGGTTTGTATCCGAGCTAGAATCTCAGCATAGGACCTTGCACCTCGAAAAATGTCATCTGAGGGTGAATTCTCGTGCTCAAATCTCTTGAGCCCACAACTAGCCAAATGATTACTCATGACCCTTTGCGAATCGTGCTTCTTGTATTCAATGGAGACCAAATTTAGGTCTTCCAGGGATGCTTCCTCGGCTTTGGCATGCCCAAAATCCAATAAAGAATAAGAATTCAAATGAATAGGAAAAGGTGGTCATACCTTCTTTGAGTATCCCTTAAGATCTTTGCTTATACCACCAACTACTATTTGCCTAGAAACCTCACGACAAGCGAACTTGTCAGGAATGAACAATGGCAATGCATGCGGGGGGACCGAAGCCCCAAAAACTCTAAGGTATGAAAGTTCTACTTTTACATACCAATCTGCTATGCTGCTCAGATTCATTACTATGCTGTCCAAGATCCTGGGTGGTGGGTGACCGAAAATAGTGACATGTAGGGGCATCATCACCCAGTTGAAGATTTCATACACAAAATTTGCTTCTTTTTTTCCCATAATTTTGCATGATAAACGTGTATGGGCTTGTCTTCTGATGGAGTCCAACTTCAGTTCATTAAGGGAAATGGTGTTAAAAAACAAACTGCATCCATAATGTATGCAGACATGAAAAATGAAGATGCCTTCCCATTCTCTTTCTGCACCCGATACTCTGTGACCCGACTGGTCAAGCTATCGGACAACATTTTTTCCCAGTCGAAGGAACTACCTTTGGTGACCCGAAACATTAGAGGCACCCACAAAAGAAAAAAATGTGAGGTGTCCTCTCTCATGTATAACCTGCATTTCAGCATGGCTACATATTTGTACTACGGTTCTAAAGAAGCGATTGAATATATGTCATGGCTATCATCTCTAAACTTCGCAGTGTTTGAAATCCAATCTTTTATTAAACTGGACATGGTTTTATCATACTATACACATTCCTTCTCCTTGAATTTGTCCAAGAATTCAGCACCATATGTGTAGTCGGACGTTGTGGGCAGCTTATACATGGCTTGCAGATGCTCTGGCCTAAAAGTCCCGATGGTGACTTCCTGCTCATTCATGATGGTTCTGGTCGGTATGTCCACATGGTCTAATTCCCATTAGACCATGTCATAATATGGAAGAAATCATGGCCTGGCTGCTACTTTATGCATTCTGGATTGGATGACTATTTTGTACTTGGTGGCTATATCATCTTTTTTCGTTGTCGCTGGAGTCATCGGAATAATCCACCAATTCTTCCTGCAGAACATATGAAACGAACGACCAATTCAGGATTGAGTCGATACTTTGAGGCAAAGTATTAGCAACATTGCCTGAGCCTTGTCCCAAAACCTCAACATTAGCTTTGGATTCTTTTCGCGGAGCCATGACTGGAGATTGTGTTTTAGCTCTTCTACGATAGAAATATGTACACATACATAAGTCAGTTTGCTCAGAGATAATGTGCTCTGCATGATATGAAAATGCATTTGTTATAATGAACCACAACTCTTATAAATATTTGAAAAACTCAGTACCTTTCAGAACAATTCTGTTAAATCATCTTTAGAAATAAATTTTGCCATAAAAATCCGATCTTATATTCATCGATTTAACCTATTTCCTCAATAGTGTCATAAATTTTGGCGGTTTAAAATGTCAATTGGAGTATGGAAGGAATAAGGCTACCTCGTAAATCATGCAGACATCAAAACACGGGATACACATTGATTTAGCTTAATTAATCTGGTTTTACCAACGTTAATCAATGTTTTGGTACTCGTTATATCGGGGATTTTACTTTAACACTTTGAACCTCTAACACCCGATACTGCGATGATAAATTTTGGTTAATAAAAACAAAATCATGATTAGGGGCTCAATTAATTTCATAATTATTATATTCTCCCTATCGCGACTCGAAGCTTCGAAAATAAGTTTCTGGGGGGTTTGCATGCTGCGCTGCGAAACCGCGAGATCGCGATAAAATGACTTAATTAAAAGGGAAGATAAACTTGGATTAAGTGATTGATTAATTATGTTTATATTCTTATCGTGATTTCACGAGTCAGGATTTAGATGGTGTAACTTTTGAAAAAGAAAATGCTGAGTGGCGAATTGCCGACATAACTCTTACCATGATTTAGTTTTTACTTTTAACCGTGACACAGGTTACTAAAATAAGGACTTCGTGTTCTTGGCTATCGGGGCTATGAAAATAAATTTTTGGGTTTGGTGAATGCTGAGGTGCGAAAACTCGACGATGTTTAATCATGGGTTAGGGAAAACTTTACCCTTGTTACTATCTCGAGTGAAAAATTAAAACGATTTTATTGTTTTGTAGCTCGGGGCGTGTGAACTACATGACTTATAGTATCCGACCTATGAGATCCTGAGGTAGAACAAAAGAGAAAACATTTTTTTCAAATGGCAGGACTCACCTCGAGAGTACAATAATCATCGTTGTTTGCGTTGATAAATCTTTCAGAGATTTTGAAACCACAGACAGAAAATACAAAAACCATCTTTCGATTTCGAGCGTTAAAAAATGAAATTTGTGATGGGCTAGAAAAAAAAGGCGGCTCCAACATAGGCTCCAACTGGGGATCCCGCTTTCTTGTAAGGCAGGATGAATAGTAGACCACGTGCCAATATTGGGTAAATGGAGTCAATAGCTTCAATCAGGCGAAAAGGTTCTTGAGAACAGGGTAACGAAGGGGGAAAGAGACTTCGTTCTTTACCTTGAAAAGGCTTTTCAAAATCAGATACTCTTTTTAAACTTAGTTGTAGTCCCTTTCACAAATTTCCCTTTTCCGCTACTAAATTTAGGTTTTATTTAAGACAATCAAAACAGTCCTAGGAGACCCAATAGATCTTGTGGCTATCGGTTTGCATCAAGAAGAATAAGATTATATGTTTTTAATTGGGAAGTCTCGTCTGAATTTGGGATGTGGATCAAGTTTTAAAAAGCATCGGTTACCAGAGTAGAGTGATATTCATGTATAATAGCCTTATAGATATCTCAGATATTGCTTCACTACCAACGAGCCTTTTCAGTACTCCGGTGAAGTTATCTGGCCCCTTTTACTGAATTTCCTTTCACCACTTCGGAATATATTTATGCATTTAAATGATGAGACAAGGGCAATCATTTCTGAATTTCCTTTCATCGTCTCTTGGACTAGGTGGGGGAAATCATTTATGAATTTCCTTTCACCAAATGTCTTATAATTTGCTTTTTAAAGCGCGAATATGGGGGCAATCAGTTTGTATCAGGGTTGATATCTGTGTAATATTTTGCATTATAGGTCTGTCAACTTACTTTGATTACTCAGTACCAACCTTCCCTTGACCTTCACAACACCTTCGTTCTTAGAGAGAAAAAGGAAAATAACTTTTTTAGGGCATTCTACTTGAGCAAGCTTCAATCCTACGATGTCGTTGAAAAACCTAGGAAAGTTAGGATCACTCTAAACGTTCCTTCACTTAGTAGGTGATTGAGTAGTTGTGAAGACCTGATTTCTTTCCACAATCTTCTTTGAAGCTCACGAGGTTGAAATGAAAAAATTTTATCCCTTCGTATATGAAACGAAAGATGGTGACTTTTTAAAAGGTAAGCCCGAAGATAGAAAGGATGCTAGGTAGTGACATACTGACTGAAAATACAGAGGTCAAAAATTCAAAACTGACTCTCATAGATATTTTCAAGGATACTTTACTTTGACTGACAGTTTTTTAAATTTGGGTGAATCGTTTAAATTGTCTTAATTTTTTCAAAGATTATTAAACCAAGAAACAACTCTGTTACTTATCAGTTCAATTAATGTTGCAGTTTGAGTGAGGTTACCTCGGTTTTCTTTAATAGTCTTTTAGAACATGTCTTTTGAGAAATCTCAACTTTACCTTTTCGTTACAATTTCTTTGCGAAATATGAAATTTCTTAGGTATCACCTGTTTAAGCCGATTTATTTCTGACATCGACTTTCAATTTACTTCTCCTGCTGGTTTTGTATGTAGCTGGAATCCTACAAGAGGAAAATATGAAGATTATCCGAAATGTGTCGAAAGTTCATGAACAAAAAAAAGAGAAAATCAAGAGCAATGTTTAAATGAAAAATACATATATGTACACAAAAAATATATATAAATTATTATATCTCTCTCTCTATATATAGATATATATATATTATTTATTTTTTAATCTGGTGACTGTTATGTCATGTAATGCTTCGGATACCGCCCATTGACAGGGGCGTTGAGGACTTCACCGTCTATATTTTCCAGTAGGAAAGAATTTTTTCCTTCCAAAGACAAGACCCTGAATGGTCCATACTAGAGGTGGTCAAATTTACCATGTTTTGCTGCTTCTTCCTTTCTTGCATCCCACCTTAACACTAAATCACCTGGGAGGAATTCTCTGTCCTTTTCTTTGTGGTCGAATAATGCCTTCATGTCATCTGGGTACTTCTGCATCTTTTCATCTACTTCGACTCTATGTTGTTGAACCTCAATCAGTTGATTAATTCTCCTGGTGACATGATTGGGTTCTTCATCTTGATCTTTCCATAACTTCATTACTGGTAGCGCTGGGTTTATAGGTAGAATAACATCTGTCCCATAGACCATTTGAAAAGGTGAAATGCCGATAGACCTTTTAGTGCTTATGCAATTCGCCCACAATGTGTATTTTAAGTGCACATGCCAAGACCTTTTCTTTTCATCCAATACCTTCTTTATTATATTTACTAGGCTCTTGTTATATGACTCAACCAATCCATTTCCCTGGGGGTAATATGTTGTGGAATGGCCAAGGACGATGTTATACTTTTGATAGAAGTTGATCATAGCCATAGATTTATCACCGAGTCTATTGCCCTTTTGGTTGGAATGGCTTCCACCCACTTAGTAAAATAATATGTAGATGTTAAGATCCACTTGTGTTGAGCACTAGAATGGGGATTAATCTCGCCTATGAAGTCTAGACCCCATTGCTGAAATGGGGCTTCATCTTTGACTGGAACTAGAGGCAATGCCGAGAGCTTCTATTTACATGCGAATAGTTGACAAGGGTTGCAGGCATGCACCTTGGCATTGACGTCCGAAAAGATTTTTGGCTAGTAGTACCCAACCCTCAAGATCTTGTAAGCTATAGCTCTCCATTCGTGACGCCCCCCACAAACTCCCTCATGAAATTCATCTATAACCTGTTGAGTTCTTGATTCAACTAAATAGACTAACAGGAAACCGAGTGGATCTTTCCAATATAGCTGACTTTCGGCGATACAATATTTAACTACATGGAGTTTTAAAGTTCTGGCTTTAGATGGTGATAGCTCATTTGGGCATTTTAGAGTTAGCAGGTATGACACTATGTCTCTGTACCATCCTGATGATAAGAACTTCTCTTCGATCTTGTTTGGACTTGTTTCCTCATTTAGCTCATTTAGGTTCGTGTCTTCGTCACCTTCCTGTAGGCAATTGATATCTAGGGCTTTGAAATTTGACATAGCTAAGAGTTTGGCCAGGCCTTGCACTTTTATCAATTTGGTTGGTTTGACTTCCAGATCAAGTTCTTGGATTTTGGCGAGCCATCGCCCTCTTTTTCCATCGTTGTCTGGCTGTACCAATATATCTTTCACAAAACTGGTAGGCACGTATGCAATTATCTTTGAGTGTAGTACGTACATTCTGAATGACTTTAATGCTTTTACCATTGCATATGCCTATTTTTCTATTATATCATACTTCAGTTCTGCGTCTCTAGGGCTCTTGCTAAAAAAGGCGATCAATTGTTCGAATCCCTCTTCGTTCTTTTGTAGGAACACGACAGCGATAGTGTGTTTGGAGACAAATGAGAAGATAAGAAAATCTTTTAGATAGTCGGGGCTCGCTAACACAGGTGCCTCGCTTATGAATTTCTTAATATGTGCAAACGATGCTTTGGCCTTGGTTGTCCATTTTACTTCGTTGTCCTTATTCAACATACCTGTGATCAATTTTACAATCTCAACGAAATTCAGGATAAACCTTCGTAAAAAAATTATTCTTCCTAAGAAAGATTGAATCTCTTTTACGTTTCTGGGAATATTTATAGTATCTATTGCTTCAATCCTCTTAGGATCAATCCTGATTCCATCCCTAGATGCGATATGACCCAAAATCTTACCTTCCCACATGGAGAAATGTGATTTCTCTAGGTTTAAAGATAGAGCAAACCCGCGGCATTTTTCGTAAGTCTGTTTAAGATGCATCAAGTGTTCTTCATCAGTTTTAGAGAAAACCATCAAATCGTCGAGGTAAATGACTACGAAATTATCCCTTTCTCCTATGAAATCAATGTCTATTGCGCGCTGGAATGTGGCCCTTGCATTCATCAAACCAAAAGCCATTTTTTCATACATGAACGTACCCCATGGTGTGGTGAAAGCAGTTTTTTCCCTGTCTTGTTCATTCATGGCGATTTGATTATAACCAGAGAACCCATCTATCATATTCATTCGGTTTGCTCCAACTATCTTTTCTAACACATGGTCCATTTTGGGCAGTGGATAATTGTCCTTGAGAGATGACTTATTTAAGTTTCGGAAATACACACACAGTCTGATTTCCCCACTCTTTTTCCTGACCGAGACCAGGTTTGCTACCTAGTCTGAGTATCTCAGAGGTACGATTATTTTCGCGTCTAAAATTTTCTTAACTTCTTTTTCGATCACAGGTAACAAAATGGGGTTGATCTACCTAAGCTTTTTCCTAAACAATTTGACCCTAGGCTTCAAAGGTATCTTGTGATCAATTATGGAAGTGTCATATGTTCTTAACTCATCATAAGACCAGGTGAAAACATATTTATATTGTCTGAGTAGATATTTATACTTAACTTTCACTTCGGGAGGAAGGAACTTGGATATTTTTACTATCCTGGATTCTTCTTTAGTTCCTATATCACAGTCCTCCACTTCTTCTGGTTGGGGTTGTAGAGTGGATTTTACAGGTACATCATTCTGATCAAAAAGTTTTTCTAAAGGAATCAATCCTTTCGGAATCTGGTTGTTTTTAAGGACCAGCATACGATGATCCGTGATTTTTTCTCGAAAGGCTTTGGGATCTTCCCCTTCTTGCATGATCCATATCAGGTCATTTTGATTTTCTTGGTTTGCATGTATTTCGAAGAATTCGCCCACTGCTTCAAGAAATTTCTTAATTTTTTCATCATCCTCAAAGACCTGCCAGTGTTGGATATTGTCTGGTATAGATGGTTTGTGTCTGATTTCAATGTGATACTTCAATTTGAAAGTTGTGGGAGGAGAGAAAGTTGAATTTTCTTCAGCCGATGCATCAACATGTAAATTCTCTACGCGAGGGATAAAGTGGACATTTACGGATGAGAAAAAGTTTTCCATGAGATCCCAGGCACAATTTATGTGTGATCTTAATCTGGGATGCTTGGCTTGGTACTGACGGTTTATTTGTTTGACTATTAATTCTGCATCTCTGTATACCTCTAAGTTATTTATCTTTAGCTTCTTGGAAGCCTCTAATCCTAAGACCAACGCCTCATATTCACATATGTTGTTAGTGTAATCAATATCCCACTACAATCGATAGGAAAAAGGAACAACAAATTTACCTTCGGGAGCCACTAAAAACACTCTTGCACCCACCCCTTCAGAAGATGAACCACTGTCAAAATACATTTTCCAGACACCGGTGTTACACAGATCCTCTTTCATGTAACTTGAATCTTCTCACTCTATATCATTTTTATCCGGACAACCATCTAAACCATCATCAAAAGACAAGATACAATTTCCTAGATCTTGGTCCGCGATGTAAATAGGGAAATTATTTGGGTTTTGAGGGTCGCTCACTGTATATGCTAATCTCGTTTCTCTGTACAACCGAGTAAACTGACCACCAAACACAAGAATTGTGGCGAACATCATATCCAATTGAAGAGAACCCCCCAACTTGGCTCCCCATGACCTAGACAACAATAAGCCATACTTAGGGGGAATATCTGCAATAACCACATCCATCAGGATACTCTTAAATGGGACCTGTGCCAGGGTAACTACCAGATCCTTTATCATCCCCATACACTTAACCCTTCTTGAGTCAAAAGAGTAAAGATCTCCATAAGGTCTGTTGATTTGGAGACCCAACTTGTCCATAATAATCTTAGGCATAACATTATGGGAGGCTCCGGAGTCTAACATGAAATTATGTAGCAATTGATCATACACATTTAGAGTGATATAAAAGGGAGCAATGGTGTCTTTGGCCCCTTCAAAATGGGGACCAAAATTGATGTTAGGTTTTTCATCTTCCAGGTTTAAAACATCAGACTGGCTTTCTATCTCAGAGACACCCATCGCTTTGGTAATCTGCTTCCGATAAACAGGGTTTTTTGCTAATTCTACCAAAGGGATTGGTATCTTAATTTTAGTTATCTCATTTTCAAAACTGAAAGCTGCACTCACCTTATCTATTTCTTTGGTTGAGACTTATGAATCCTTCCTTTCTGACTTATTCATCTGGACCTCTTTATTACTCATGGTCCTGGTTGAAGACGTAATTTTATTTACTGTTTCGGTTCCTTGTGCTTGGGTTTCAACTTTTTTCACTTCAGACTCTTGTGTTCTTACTACTTTAGTTTTGTCGTTGGGTAATAAGGTCTCTTCCAGGGTAGGCTCGTAAGTTTGACCTCTTTGGAGGATTTTCTTGGGTTGAGTAGTTGAGATGGGCTTACTCTTAGATCTTAAGTTATACTTGGGTTGGATCTCAGCCATTATGATCTCAGTTTCTTGTTGAGATTCACAAAGGTTAGTGTGATCACCTTCTTCACCCTTATTTGATGGTTGTTGCATGTTTAGATATTTTTCATAGTCTTCTCGAATCAGATATGGTTGTGTGCAGTCATCACCGAAGTTCGTGACATCATTATCCGAATCTCCGAAGTCTTGAAAATCATTCGCTCCTCTAAAATTTTCATTCTTTAAGGGAGCTTGTATTTTTTTATCTTCATTTTTTATTCATCTTTGCTGGTTTGGGGGGTTTGGGTTCCTCTTGAAATCCCTTCTGGGGAAAGAATCAGCTTTGGCCTATTCGAGCTCCATTCTGGATATTTTATTTGACAGTTCTTTAATTACTCTGGCCATATCTTCTACCCTGTCATCTGTGGATCTATTAGATCCTGACGGACTAGCTTGTTCTCTAAAGAATTTAGTTTCTCAGTTTCCCATTTCTAACTTAGATTTAAGCTTACCCAAAGCCATCATATTAGACTCTATTTCTACCACATCGTCCTACATTTAGTTTAGGGTGGCTCCCCTTCTTTCTCGCAAAAGGAGTGAAAAATATGGTTTGAAAGCTCCGACGAAAGTTACTTTGGCCGCGGGTTGGGACGGTTTAACCTCAGCTGGGATTTTATTATACAGTTTGTTGAATCTTTGAATAAATTCCATGACTGTTTCTGAGTTCTTTTTTCTTAAAGACCCAAATTTGGTTAAATAATAAAGATGGTCTTTTCTCTTGCCCCATTGTCTGAGGAAAGCATCTTCCAAAGCATCATAAGACAAGATAGATGTTGCAGGTAGGCTCTGAAACCAAGTTCGGACCTGGCCTTCAAAGGTTTGGACAAGAAGTCTCAAATATACGTCCTCATGTTCGATACCTAGAATATCTACAAATTGATCAAAGAAATTAATATGTTCGACGATGGTCAGATCCCCTTCCCCGGTGAATTTTGGTAATTTTTTTATGTAATTTTTGGGAAGGTCGTGGAGAGGGATGGACAATACTAAGGGATCATATCTGGTTACAAATTTTGCAAACACTCTGGGAGGGGGGACAGGCCCTTGGCGTCTAGCTCCTTCTAGAGGGGCTCCTCCTCCTCCTCCTCCGATGAACCCTCCACCTCCTCCTCCGGCGACTGCCAACGTTATTTGTGGAAAGTTATAAAGGGGGTTTCAGAAAATTAAAAGTGACTCTTTATTTTCTTCACGAAGAGGAAAATCCGACGAGGAAATATAAGGAACACGAGGACTCGGTTCCTCGAATTTGTAAGAGACGAAATTAGGAGAACCGATGGGTGTGGAAACCGAGTGTGTAACACACTCTTCAGAATTTGGTGAGGTCGGGAAATTAAACTGAAGGAAAGATGGTATGTCAACTGTCGACGAACTTTCAAGAGGGCCCTTCCTTTGTGTACTAAGAGAACTGTCGGATGAATATCACTCCTAACTTCGGAGCAGTTTGGCGTTGAAACTTTAGTATCAAAGAGAGGACTAAGTGAAGTTGAGGGTTTGGAAGAACTCTTAGTCTTTAGTTGTGGGGTTTTAAGTTTGTAAAATGCAGTGGTTGGCTTAAGAGAGCCTCTTGCCTTTAGAATATTCTCGGGATTAGTAACAGGCGTAATCTTCTTACCATTTGGGTTTTGTCTAGTATTCCTTCGACCGGATGCCAGTTTATTATTTGTGCAGTCGCCAACTGAAATATTAGGAAGCCTTAAAATGTGTGTACTCTTTGTTCACTATCAAAGGGTAACACTTTAAACGAAAAACAAATGTCGTTTTCCCAGGGAAAAAGATTTCGTAACTACGGTCCCCGACAACGGTGCCAAAAAGATGTTGTTCCGGAGTCTGTACTTAAGGCTTAGAAGTACAGTGTCTAGGCATCCGAAAGTGGGTAAAAGGTGGAGAAGAGAGAAACGTGAACCTTTGGCAAAGGAAACTAGGGAAGATTTCTATGTTGGCATTGTCTAGCTTCCAACTATTCTTGAATAGTTATATTATGTTCAATCGTAGCCCATGAACGTCAAGTTCAACCCGGGTAGTATCTATTTTAAGAATAGTGTCGAAAAGGTTTAAGGAAATGTGCATTTGATTTGATAATCCGGGTTCGATATTAGGCTGGGTTGGTACAGGGATAGTCATGGAGGAACAGTAAAATAATAAAAACTTAGAGGGAAATTAAGTGTTGTCTCAATCTGGTCGTATGAAAGAGAATTTATGGTTTAAAAAATAAAACGAGGTGAAAATCAGAGGCTCTTTCCCGTAACTGAGTTATATCTTAATAAAATGTATGAGGTGGGAGAAAAACATTTAGCTGTCTATGGTGTAAGGCTCCTATCAAGGGAGAATATCATGTATAAATAGAAGAAGAAAATTGTAAAGAAATAACCCGATGAAGCATAAAATATGTGTAGAATTATGAAAGTGTTAACTAGTCTTACACCCGCTGATAGCTGGTACAGAGGAAAAACAATAAACAATTACAGAAAACAAAAATTCATTCGCTATAGTAGTGGTTGTACTAAATTATAACGAAGCATTCATCAGTTAGGAATATGAAATGAAACGAAATATGAGACACAAGAAAAAAAACTCATAACACAGTCGTGACGGAATTGAGAATCTTCAGATTTTCTTTGTATTAACTCTCAAAATGTAAAAACTTAGGTACAATCGACACAAAAAGGTCCATCCTTTTTCTTTTCTTTATGTGGTATATTTATATAGTTTTACAAATAAGATAGAATCTCAATCGTCACAAAATTTTGGTTATGACAGGGAGGAGAGCAATCGCTCCATTTCTTCTTCTCTGTCTTCACTTGTTGCCAGACATTTGTCCTCGCGTGTGCTCTGTACAGGTGACACATATTTCAACCAGCTAAGATATCAGCTGCAATGGTTCTACTTGACAGTTGGCTTCAAAGAAGTAACATTCTTGGGCTAACTGTGGCAGCCTGTCTTCCATCTGTCCATCTATGATGTCGATGGCGCATAATTGCACGCTTGGTCTAATCATGAATTTGTCTATTTGGACTATGTCCACCATAGTCACTTGGGAAATCTCGACCAAATTTATTTCCTCTTTTTCCTTTAGATCACGCGAGATTTTTTACATATTCATTTGCATCAATGCCTCGGCATTACATCCACTATCAATGCCTAGCATATCACCTTCTATAGAAATAAAGGCCTCTTCTAAGGAATTCGTTATCTTTTTAGCTTGCTTCTTGCCTTCAGCAATGTTGTGCTTCCATTATTTTAATAGAATGTTTCCTATGGTTTGTTCCGAAATGGTGAACCTGGGAGTACTTCCCGAACCCCTGTTGTTTGTGGCTATCACAACCTCTTGGAAGGTGACCCATGTTGTGCCAGCTTCCTTTTCTCTCGAAGATAAGTTCTCCAAAACTTGATTAACCAGCAAGAATTGTCCTAAATCTCCCCTACCCTACCGAGTAAATTCTATTGGGCCGCAAAGACTCTGCCCCGAATATCCATCACCTAGGACTGAAACATCCTGATATCTATCACTTTGCTTTCCGCGATTTCCACCCTAGCCTACAGTTGTTGGATAAAATCTATTTGTTGACTCTCTTGCATCTGGCCATCTCGGACCACTAGCTGTGCTTGATCAAGCTTAGTCTTGAGTAGCTCTATCTCATTTTTATCGGCCAACCTGACCTGCTCTATTCCTATGCTCGCTTGGTCCTTGGCAGTTTCTATTGTTGTGGCTAGTCTGGCTTCAAGGGTCTTGATGAGGCAATTTTTTCTTTTAAGCTAGTTTTTCAAAAGTTCGACTGAAAATTTATTCGTCGAGGCATATGCTCCTAATGTCCCTGCTATTTCAGTCGCAAATTGTTCATTCTTCTTGTCTTTTACATTAGTTATAACTTTATATTTCTTGGCAGTCGACTCTCCTTCCTTATAGAATTCCCTCTTTACTACTGCCTTTCTCTTCTTATCGAAGAAAAACTCATTCTAAGGGATTTCTTCTACCCTTATAGGCCTCAACTCTTCATTGAAGATCCATCCTACCTCAATATTTCCCTGAGTTGACTACAAGGGAGTAACTGATGTGATAGGTTCTCCGATCTGCTTTGCTGATTTTCCCGTAGTAGTAACCAGACTCTGCTTCTTTGGCAGGTCGGGAGTCTTTATCTCTGTTTTCATACTCTTAGTTTTCTCTCCCTTTCCCTGATGTTTTTCTTGATCGGGATTCACATCCTTAGATCCTTCGGCATCTCTTTGTTTCTCCTCCACCGTACTCAGACTCTCACCCCGCAACACTGTGGGAAGAAAACTGCGTCGATGCTCCTGGAACTTCAAAACATCGGCTCTTTCTTCGAGTGCCAAGGTTTGTATCTGAGCTACAATCTTGGTATAGGACCTTTCACCTAGGAAAATGTCATCCGAGGGTGAATTCTCATTCTCAAATCTCTTGAGTCCGCAACTGGCCAAATGATTGCTCATGACCCTTTGCGGATCATGCTTCTTGTATTCAATGGAGACCAAATTTAGGTCTTCCAGGGCTGCTGCCTCGGCTTTGGCATGATCGAAATATAATAAAGAATAAGAATTCAAATGAATAGGAAAAGGTGGCCATACCTTCTTTGAGTATCCATTAATCTCTTTCCTTATACCACCAACTATTGTTTTCCTAGCAACCTCATGACAAGCCAACTTGTCGGGAACGCACAATGGCAATGCATGCGGGGGGACCAAAGCCCCAAAAACTTTGAGGTATGAAAATTATTCTTCTACATACCAGTATTCTATGCTTCTTATATTCGTTACTATACTGTCTGATATCCTGGGTGGTGGGTGACCGAAAACAATGACATGCAGGGGCACCATCACCTAGTTGAAGATTTCATACACAAAATTTGCCGCTTTGTTTTCCCATAATTTTGCATGATAAACGTTTATGGGCTCATCTTCTTCTGGATTCAAACTCCAATTCATTAAGGGAAATGGTGTTAAAAAACAAATTGCATCCATAATATATGCAGACATGAAAAATGAAGACGCCTTCCCGTTCTCTTTCTGCGCCCGATAGTCTGTGACCCGACTGGTCAAGCTATCGGACATCATTTTTTCCCAGTTGAAGGAACTGCCTTTGGTGACCTAAAACATTAGAGGCACCCATAGAAGAAAAAAATGTGAGGTGTCCTCTCTCCCGTATAACCTGCATGTCATCATGGCTACATATTTGTACTATGGTTCTAAAGAATCGATTGAATATATGTCGTGGCTATCAACTATGAACTTCATGGTGCTCGAAACCTAATCTTTAATTAAACTGGAAATGGTTTTATCATACTGTATGCATTCCTTCTCCTTGAACTCATCCAAGAATTTGGTGCCATATGTGTAGTCGGATGTTTTGGGCAGCTTATACATGGCTTGCAGATGTTCCGACCTTAAAATCTTGATGGTGAATTTCTGCTCATTCATGATGGTTTTGGTCAGTATGTCCACATGGTCTAATGCCCATCGGACCATGTCATAATATGGAAGAAATCGTGGCCTAGCTGCTACTTTGTGCATTCTGGATTGGATGACTATTTTGTACTTGGTGGTTATATCATCTTTTTCATTGTCGCCGGAGTCATCGGAATAATCCACCAATTCTGCCTGCAAAACATCTAAAACGCATGACCAATTTGGGACCGATTCAATACTTCGAGGCAAAGAATCAACGACATTATCTAAGCCTTGTCCCAAAACTTCAACATTGGCTTTGGATGCTTTTCACGCAGCCATGACTGGAGATTGTGTTTTAGCTCTTTTGCGATAGAAATACGTATACATACAGAAGTAAGTTTTCTTAGAGATAATGTTCTCTGCGTGATATGAAAATGTATTTTTTATAATGAATCATAGCTCTTATATATATTCAAAAAACTCGGCACCTTTCAGAACAATTCTATCAAATAATCTTTAGAAATAAATTTTGCCATAAAAATCCGATCTTATATTCATCGATTTACCCTATTTCCTCATTAATGTCATAAATTTTGGTGGTTTAAAATGTCAGATGGCATATGGAAGGAATAAGGCTACCTCATAAATTGTGTAGACATCAAAACACGGGATACACATTGATTTAGCTTAATTATTCCGATTTTACCAACTTTAATCAATGTTTCGGTACTCATTATATCGGGGATTTTACTTTAACACTTTGAACCTCTAACACCTGATACTGCGATGATCGATTTTGGTTAATAAAATCAAAATCATGATTAGGGGCTCAATTAATTTCATAATTATTATATTCTCCCTATCACGACTCGGAGCTTTGAAAATAAGTTTGCGGGGGGTTTTCATGCCGAGCTGTGAAACCACAAGATCACAATAACATGACTTAATTAAAAGGGAAGATAAACTTGGATTAAGTGATTGGTTAATTATGTTTATATTCTTATCGTGATTTCGCGAGTCAGGATTTAGATGGTGTAACTTTTGAAAAAGAAAACGTCGAGTGGCGAATTGCCGACAGAACTTTTACCATGGTTTAGTTTTTACTTTTAACCGTTACACTGGTTACTAAAATAAAGACTTCATGTTCTCAGCTATCAGAGCTATGACAATAAATTTTTGGGTTTGGTGAACATCGAGGTGCGAAAACCCGACGACGTTTAATCATGGGTTAGGGAAAACTTTTCCCTCATTACTGTCCTGAGTGAAAAATTAAAATGATTTCGTTGTTTCATAGCTCGAGGCGTGTGAACTACATGACTTATAGTATCCGACCTACGAGATTCCGAGGTAGAACAAAAGAGGAAATATTTTTTTCAAAAGGTAGGACTCGCCTCGAGAGTACAATAATCATCGTTGTTTGTGTTGATAAAGCTTTCAGAGATTTTGAAACCACAAACGAAAAATACGAAAACCATCTTTCGATTTCGAGCGTTAAAAAATGAAATTTGTGATGAGCTAGAAAACAAAGACGGCTCCAACACTCACAATAATCCCCATTAAGGATTTCACAACATCTTTTGATGAATTTAGACCTATAGCACTATGCAACAAAATATATAAAATCATAGAGAAGGTTATAATTGTTCACCTTAAGGATGTCTTGGTTGTTCTATTTCCAAATAATAATCTGGTTTCTTGATAGTAAGTAAAATATATGATGTTGGAATTTCTTAGGAAACCATGCCTATCATCAAGTTGAAAAAACTCCTAGCCTTCATCATCAAATTGGATCTCTCTAGGGCATACGATAGAGTAATTAATTTGTACTTAAGACTTGTGATTTTGCTTGCACGTTTCAAGTGTCACTTTATTAATTAGATTGAGGCCTATTTTTCATCAATCTCCTTTCTATTCTAATAAATGGTTTATCTTCAAATTTATCCACTTCCTCTAAGGACTATGGCAAGGTTTCCCCATGTCCCCCCTCTTCTTTCTCCTAGTGGAAAAAGGGATCAACATATACATAATTCACTTAAAGGATACACAGGGATTAAAAGGAAATTGAATCACTAGAGATTTATAATTTGCATACCTCCTATTTGTATATGATATAATGACGTTTGGAAATCGGACTATATCTGATGAAAAACCATATGAGCAGGCTCTCAAGTTATTTGAAGCTACCACATAACTCATGATTAATCTCCATAAATCATCAATCTATTTGAAACAAGGAAATGATCCAATCATAGGGAAATTATTGCATTTCAACTTTTATTCTCTTGATGATGACATAATGCATATGGTACTATAGATTTGAAATGGCTTCCTCGGAAGTTGGAAGTAAGAATCAATATGTGGTGCAATCATTGGTTGTCTCTAGGAGGAAGACTCACCTTGATCAAATTAGTAATGGAAGAAATACCTATGTATTGGATCTCTATGGCAATGGAATAAGGGAAATATGTTTCAAATCTATGTGAGTAAAGGAAGAGAGAAAAGAGGATACCATTGGTGAAATGGAACAAACTATCTAGGACAAAGTTGGAGGGTAGATATCTGCTAAAAAAAACTCATTTGTTTGTCATGGATCTAGTAGAGAGGTTGCTTACTACAATGGTTTATTAGATAGATCCATTTAGTAGTGAATCAGTGAAGAGACATCTAAATGGATCTATCTTTTATAAATCTTTAGTGAACTCCTTTCATTTGGTTGACAACTTCCTAGAATGGAGGATTTGTAATGGTAAGAAGGTAAAACTATGACTAAACCTATGGATAGGAGGATAATAATATATATAATATTTTTGATCATCTAAGGAGAAATATGGTAAACAAAGGATGCTTATCCCTATCTTATGCATGTCAACTAGATGGTGGAAATGTGTGGATAACATGATGGAAAATAGGGTCGAAGTTAAACCTTGATGGTAGGAAAGTAGTAGAATGGTCCATTTTCAATCAAACACTGGTAAACACCTCTTTCCACTTAAATAGGAAGGAATAGGATGAATTGGTATGCACTAGCAATCCATTGAGATGATACTTTAATGCCAACTTGGTGCATGAAGAAACATTACCTCAAGTCAAGGAAGATGAGAAAAGAATCAAGGTGGTAGACAGATCCATGGAAAGTGAAAGCACAATAAAAACTAGAACTTTCTTATGGCTACTCCTTGAAATAAAATACTAACATGGTATAACTTGTAGAGGAGATCATAGTGAGAACAAAGAGGTAAGAGATCATCCAACTCTCCTAGCTATAGTATTATGGATTGTTTGGATTGCTAGGAATAAGGAAACTTTCCAAGATATATTTCTCCCTCAGTGGAGTTTTCCTTGCTATAAAATACACATAAAATGATTTACCACGAATCAAGATAAAAATTAAACAAGCATAGACCATTGAGATATCTTGTAACAACTATCCTAACAACTATCCATGGGGTTTTGTTGATGGAGCCTCCAAGGTAATTAGGGAGTCACATCACATACAACTTCAGTCAAAATCAAATTTAGAAAAACTTTGAGCAATAAACATCTTCTACTTTAAAAATAAAAAATTAGTTGATATCTCTTTGGCCTAAAGTAAACAACATGCCATTTCAACCAAAGTCTAATTGTTTCTTTCAACAATGAAATTCTATTGAGGTTTGTAAGGTATAGATCTCTACCAAAATATATCATTCTATGAACATAACTCATATCTGTAGAACAAATCCATGATTTATATCTATAGAACAAATCATAATCATCAATCTAAATAAATACATTTATTAGTATTTAGAGGATCTAAGGCTAAGATAGATTTATGCTAATTTATTTTATCATCCTTGTTGTCATTTTTAATAGTATACCGGTGTAAAAAAGCTTGTTCTCTCTACATAGTAAATCTTATTCATCCATTAAAACAAATCAATGTTATTGGGAAACAATGTCAGAGACATTACTCTTTCAATCACTAATACATAGGAATACCCTTCATAACAAAAGCTAATAGCAGTGATTGTGAAAATTCAAAACTATGTAAGAAATCTTTTATCTCCATTTATGAGTGTCAAAGTGCATATTGAGAATTATGGTCTTGTATTCGATAACTGGCCCTCAGTGAAAAAAACAATATTACTATGTTTCCTTGTATTCGAGATTTATATGAATTCATTTTAGATAGAAAGTAAACAAGTTGTCCTCAAATTTTGGGTAATCTTCAATTAGCAATGAATATGGACTAGATCCTTTCAAGAGAACTGAATAAAAAAGTTAGATATGATCAAACAGATAAAGAACAGATTAATAAAGAATTCTTCACATAAATACTCAAAATCAACACGTTTTCATATTAATAAAGATTTATGCACCAACTCATTCATCTATGAAATATCAACACTATTGTTCCCTTAACAACTATAAAACATCTGAGCTCTATTACTTATTTTGAAATCCAAGTAAAACCTTGATTCAGTTCTTTCTAGGACAACAAAAAGAAAAATTCATAACACACATTTTCTGCAAAATTCTCATAGTGCAAGCTTCGTTCTCAAGTTCAAACCCACAATGTAAATATTGAACATATTAAAAAATTTAGCAGTCTGATAGGTAGATCCCACATAACCCCCATGGCCTTTTTGACATTTTATCTCATTACTGGTTAAGTGTGTTAAATATAATGTAACCTCAACAGTCTAATTGTACACTTCCAGTTGTCCTGGACAGTTGTACACTTAGTTAATTATGTTCTTGATTTGCTTGAGCCTATTTACCTCAGCTCTTTTCCCTTTTCTTATGTACTCTTTTTCTCATATGCTCAATATACTGAATACTATTTCTACTCTACTCCTTTTCTGTATTCTCTACTTCTCATTTTATCATGGTATTATATATTTATATGTAAGCCTCTTCACACAATCTGGAGAGCAGCCTAATCCTAAGAAGCACAGAGCTTAAACTGTCAACGAGAGCACGGTACGTAGATTCTTCACAAAGCCTGGAGAGAAGTCCAACTGTATGCTCAAAAGATCACTGCAGAAAGAAAACACGAGGAAGCAGAGTGAAATACGCTCGAAAGAATCATGAGCATTTAAATATTCATGAAGAAGAGCTGCAAAGGATAGAAACAATTAAAGATAAGTGAGATCTTTAAAGAATTCATGAAATTCTTTTCAATTCGTGAAATATTTGTGAATTTCCTTCTTTAGGAGAAATTCTTTGCAGAAGTAGAAAAGGACATGATAAAGAAGCAAAGGAAAAGAAGATGTAGCCGTAAGATCAGTTCTACTAACATATATGAGCCATTAATCAAGCTCAGAAAGGACAAGGAAAGCACAAAAAAGGTGAATGAGTTTCAACCGTCAGATCAAAGCGAGAGCTACAACAACCGTCAGATCAAGAAAAGGTGTGCAGTATTTAACCACCAAAGCTCTTCGAAATTTTGTGTATTCGACTATTTCATGCAAAGGTTGCAAAGGAGACAAGTCTCTTGAAGTCCCGAAATTATCTCGATCATCCATCATCAGGGGACACGTGGAAAAGATCCATGTACGTCTGAATATTTGCAAGGGAATAGCTGCAACGATCCTAACCATTCACCGAGAGGGTTGCATGGTGAGTGATCAACATTTCGCTGAATCGCAACTTCGGGAAGTCAAAGGGAAAGTTTGTGAAACTCGCGAAATGCAAAATCACGAACAGATCCTAGTCATTGATCGAGGAGAGATCTGGACCGTCGATCTAGCGCCGTCACAATTTCGGCTATTGATAAATCAGAGGCAAGAGTTGTGAGAACTCATGACACGCGAAATCATGATATAATCTGAGCCATTGATTGAGGAGAGATCTGGACTGTTGATTGTCTAGGGAGAATTTTGACATTTTGGGGATCAGGAGAATGGAGGTGAAAATTTGTTCGACTTCATGATACATGAAATCCCGATACGCAAAATCCCAACGAAATCTGGTCCGTTAGATCCAGAAGAACACGAACCGTCAGATTTGGATTCCCCAAAATATCAACTTTTTTATCTAGATCATGATATGTGAAGTCCCGACACAATCTAGATCGTTGATTGTAGGAAGAAGCAGGATCATTGATATTTGAAGCAAATTTTTGATTCGATAATTCGGTTATTTGAAGGCACAGATATCCTCAGCATCAAAACGCCCGAAGTCTAAAAGCCCGAATCGCCTGCTTATTTGGCCCACGGTCACATGAGAAGCTAAAGAAGTGGTGTACCCCACGTTTTTTAGTCCAAATTCACTGAGAGAACTTCACAGACCTGGTTTTACGCGTAGGAAAAAAGTAAGCACACAAATCTTTAAAAAATTCTTTGTTATCATTTTTTTTTCTTCAAATATGGACACCTCGAGCAATTTAGGACCAACTCAAGGAATGATTCTTCTTGGAAAGAATTATGAGTTTTGGTCTCTTTAATGAGATCCTTCTTGCAAGCACAAGAGTGTTGGGATCTAGTGGATCTTGGATCTGTGGAACCAAATCTAACAGACCTTTCTGTCATGACCAACCAAAAAAGAAATGCTCAGGCAACACAAAGGAACAAAGAAAATAAGGAAAAATTATGGATTCAAAATTCAGTGGATGACTCGATTTTCTCAAAAATCATATGCACAGTTACTTCAAAGCAGGCCTGGGACATCCTTAAATTAGACTACCAAGGAAATGATAGGGTCAAAACAGTCAAACTGCGGACCTTGAGGACACACATTGAGACCTTAAAAATGCAGAGTCTAAAAATGTTGACCAGTTTATGACCAGAGTCATGGGAATCATAAACCAGATCAAATTGACTGGTGAATCCATCCCTGATCAACACATTGTTGAGAAATTCCTCATAAGTTTACCAAATAAATTCGAAATGGTCATTATAACAATCCTTGAATCCAAGGATCTGTCAAATTTTTCAACAGATGAACTGATGGGTTCCATGTTGACACATGAGACCAGATTGCATCTCATAGATGAGTCAATCGCCAATGCCTTCAAAACTCAATTCTCCTTCAACAGAGGGAGAGGCAAAGGTCACCAAGGAAGAGGAAGCATTACAAGTAACCATCACTCAAGTGGAGGTCACAAACAACATAACCCAAATCAAAATTTCCAAGGTTACAGACAACAGAACTAGATTTAGAATTTCCAGCCTCAAAGAGTCAGAGGGAGAAGATCATATGACAAATCTAACATACAATTCTATTACTACAAAAAGTTTGGACACTATGGATCTGAATGTTGGAAGAAGTAAGCAGATCAACTCTTAGGTAGAGCACATGTCTCAAATCATACAGAAGAAACCTCAAAGGTTTGTTTATCTCATGTCACAAGACTAAAGAACAACATAAAGATCTCTGGTTGTTGGATAGTGGTTGTAGAAATCACATGACAGGTAACAAAAATTTACTTTCATGCATTGATTCTTCAATTTCCTCTGACATTACACTTGGAAATGATTCCTTAGTCAAATTTCAAGGAAAAGGAACTGTACCTATTCTTACTAAACAAAATGTAAAGATAGACATAAACAATGTCTATCATGTTCAATATCTGAAACATAATCTGTTAAGTGTAGGACATCTCATTGAACATGGCTATAAGGTACTTTTTGAAGGAGCATCATGTAGGATCTATGATAAAAACCCCAACCAAAAATTGATTTCTGAAATCCACATGACTCAGAATAGGATGTTTCCCCTAACCTTCAGAACTGAAAATCTGATCCGATCATATGCACAAAGTGCATACACCCCCAATGAAACTATGGTTTGGCATACAAGATTTGGACACCTACCCTTTCATAGGATAAGTCTTCTACAGAAGCATTCCATGGTCAAAGGTCTACCTGTCTTCAAAGACAAAAATCCCACATAGGTTCACACTAACCTATGTGGACCAATGCAAACAGATTCAATAAGTGGTAGTGTTTATTTTCAAACTTTTATTGATGACTTTAGCAGGAAAATTTGGATCAACTTTCTCAGACATAAGTCTGAAACATTTGCAAAGTTCAAAGAATTCAAAGCTGAAGTTGAAAAACAGAGTGGAAAATATGTAAAAGAAATCAGATCAGATGGAGGAGGAGAATACAACTCCAAAGAATTTGCAAGTTTCTGCAAATTACAAGGCATCATCATGCAAACTATATCCAGGCATACTCCACAACAAAATGCAGTGGTTGAAAGGAAAAATCAGACAATAATGAACATGGCCATAAGCCTACTCAAAGAGAAATGTTTGTCAACTGCATTTTGGGCTGAAGAAGTAGCATGCTTAGCTTATCTCTTGAATAGATCTCCAACCACCAGTCTCAAGATGAAGGTCCCTCAAGAAGCATGGAGTGGGACAAAGATAAATTTCTCTCATCTAAGGACATTCAGATGCATAGCATACACTCACATACCTTCCGAATTAAGGAAGAAACTTGATGATAGAAGTGATAAACGCATCTTTACTATATATAGTGAAAAATCCAAGGCCTATAGACTCTACAATCTAATTTCAAAGAAACTAATCCTCAGTAGAGATGTGAGATCGGAAG
>CBVK0100919542.1:0-24820 GCA_900067695.1 Picea abies | reverse complement strand
GCGGATGTAAGAAGACCTAACAGAAGCTTCCACTTCTAGAAGGATCTTCCTCTAGATGCTTCTCTTAATAGACATATTTAGTATAAATAAGGGTCGAGATTATTGTAACAGAGCGTTGCTCAACTGGAGGTTGCCCCCTCGAAGAGGCCTGTGAACATTGCTATCTGAATCAAATTGTTGTTCTGTTGCTATTTCGTATATCATTTCTGTGTATTGTGAAGATTATGCTGGATATTTTACTGTTATTCTGTCATTTCTAGCATTTCATTTCTGTTCTGCATATTTTATATATCTGGTATCTTGCATTTTCACATGGGAATTGTCCATGATGGACTTGGACATTAGAGATGTCTTACTTAGTGGCTGGTTGGGCCTCAGTTGGATGCTTGCTTGGCCTTCCTCCGTAGGGCATTGGAGATCTCCTAACAACTAGGGTGACATTCTACATGATGGCCACTTGCTTGGAGAACACCCTACTTAGGAGGAGTGTTTTGCACCCTGGAGGAGGGCATTGGGCCTTGACAGCATAAGGTAGCTTGAATGCTTTCATGGAGGCTTGGAGTTGCCTCAAGGACACCTAGGTTGCAACAATGTTTATGCAAGGTGAGTGGACCTAATGGAGTACATGGCTTAGGAGGATTGATGTAGTCTTTGGAGTCTTGTAGGAGGAGTGTTGGACACACATCATGGAGCACCCTTGCATTTGGAGCCTTGCTTGTGGACGACTTCGCCTTGGAGCTTGATATGTCTATCCTTAATATGTAGTGCTTCACATGTGTGAGCCTACATGTGTTATTGTAGGTTGCTCGTAAGGGCATTGGCCCACATATGTATTGTTGGTCTCCCTTACCTCTTATATATATATAGGAAGGAGAGATTCCTTTGCTCACTCATCATTCTTATCACACTTGTTAGAGATGTGACTAGGAGGAGTGCACTAGTCTTCTTCATTCTCTTGGATCTTCTTATGTACTTGATCTCTCTCTCCCTTGAAGTTGCTAGGGTTTCTTGGGTTTGTTGGAGCATCTTGAAGACTAGTGTTAGGGTTTCATCCCTTGGAGATTTGGAGAGAGATGAAACCCTAGGTTGTACTTGTTGAAGTGAAGAAGAAACACATCATGAAATCTGCAACATTCTGAAAATATGAACAACAACATGAAGTTAAACTCCCATTCATCTATCTTCTATTAAACTCTGAAAGAAGAAATACATTGCATCAACTCAAAACATAATGATTGCTAACACCCCTACTCTACCTTTCTTTTATAGAAGCAGAAAGGCTAGAGAATTACACAATTATCCCAAACCTTAGATTTCAAAAACATGAATTTTAAATCTCTTTAAAAAAGTATGTCCTACCTGCATGAGCAATCTGCCTAGATAAATGTGCCTTAACAGCATGAGAGAATTGTTTAAATAAGTGTTCCCTACCTAATCTCGTAGTTCCCCTAAGTTCGTGTGCTTTTTCTATATCTGGAAAAAGCAAATGTAACCCTAGAAAAGCAAAAAACAGGACAGCAACTCTAATTCTGGAACAACGCACAAAATTAGCAAATCTGCCAAAATAAACCTACTCCTTATAGTTAGTGCATGCATGGTAAAGAACTCCTAACTCAGTCTATAGGACTTCTGCACCCCTGCTAAGCCTTGACCAATGCATCACTGTTCATACAGCCATCTCTTCCATGCACGGGTATCATGACAGGTCTGGATCTGTGACACTGCACCATATTGAAGGGGAACAACAAGTGTGGGGGGTTCATTATGAGAAGCAAGTGTGTATAGAACCCCATACCTACCTTGTGCAATAGTTTAACATTGAAAGGCAGGACTCCCTTTAGTGAAGGTCATTTTGAAATGAAACTTGTAATTTGTAATATATGACAAAACTGTTACTTTTTCAAAAATCTCCAAAACCAATCAAAATATCAAATTGAAACTTATTACATGTGGGGTGCTTCCTTTGATTTTCCTTTTCATTTGAAGAGGAAAGTATTCACCACCCTTCCTCTGAAGGGCAATGCAGTGTTCAAATTTGATACATCTCGGAGACTGGCCACTTTTATTGCCTTGTTTAATAAAATTCAGAAGAATTGCTATTTGTTGTAGCTTTATAATCAACCTTGACTTTCGTATGACAGGACTTGCAGAAATAACAATGCAGCTCAGCTCTGAGTTTAGTGGCAAATGATCATATCGACAGAAGGCATTATGTTGGTGACATTTGCAAAGACACAACGTTTGTTTTCAATGATGGCAGTGGCATAGCATGTTATTTTGTAGTTTAAACAGAACAGGTCCTTGCATTGTGCTTGTGCACAAGAATTTTTTCTAACCATTATCACATGCCCACGTGTTATTGAAAGCTTTAAGTTTACAATCTATGATCCTTGGAGAACATTTATGAATCATCATTTTGTTATAGGAAAATTATAGTCATTTGGATATCTAGATGATACAAAAGAACAATTTTGATGGGAGCTGGTGTATGGTTTAATCTATGGGGGATTCAGGAAACATGATTTATTATGATGCATTTCATAATAAATTTATATATGTATGGAATAGATTAATATATGTATATTCATAAAGCTCATGTAAGTTATAACAAAGTGTGGCTCATGAGAGAATATGTCCAAAAGTATAGGAAGTACTTGTTTTGCAGGAAGTTTGATAGTATGCATGTTGCAAAGAAAGCTCTTAGGACGAGCCTCTTATCATTGGATCTAGTGCTTATTGTAAGTAGGACTAAAGCTTTTTGTGATGTATATGTAGCTATCAAACACTATAAAGGAGGCTTAACAAGTGACTCTGTTGATATTTGATTACAATGAGATGTCACTTGTCAGGGTATTGTAGCATTTTCTCTAAAACTAGAGGGTGGGGATCTTGAACATGGCGATTGTTAACCATTATGAAGTTCTGTATCACCTATACTCGTTAGGTTTTATAAATGAAATTTCTGCCTGTTTGTTGACTGTTATTAATGATCCAATTTAGGTGTTTGCAACTAGTTCTCGTGCATGGCCTGGAGTCATAATTGTCAACTTGCTGCCTAGATGAGAATTTTTCTAGATAAGCTAGCAGAAAGTTGAGAGGAATACATTAGGTGTACCCTAGGATAAGTTTAGTGCCTTTATATTATTTTTTCAATTATATAGAAGGCAAAAGGAAACAAAATACAAGTTAGAAACTCATAGACATATAAACCCAAGGTTGCCCAGTTTTTTCCGATGGGCATCATTCTCCTTGGAGTCGTTAATCAATACTCAATGTGGTATGGTATATGTCCAGGTAGAGTAGGAATTGCTATTCTATTTAGTGTCAATTCTTCATTTCCACTACAAAAAATGGAAGATTCAAATACAACAATTTTTAAATGAACGTTGTATACAGTGAAACAAATATATATGTGCCTGCATGTGCAAAAACAACCATGAGATGATTAGACATAAAAAACTTCATATTACCATTCATCAATTATAACCCTAAAATAGAGTTAGCATTGTAGCTCATTATCACTATTATTTAGTATCATACTATGCAAAATTTTACAATGTAAACATACATTAATGAATATGTGCAAATTGCAAAATGAGTGCCTTCATATTCAATGTTCATAACTTTGTTATAAATTGTTGACTTTCTATAACTATGTAACAGAATATTATGCCAATAATTTTATCTAACCAGAATTTACTCAATGCTGATATAAACTCAGAAAATTATGCATACATATTACAACCGAATTATAAACCAAAATAGCATAGCAGAAACTAACAGTAAACTAAGCACATAATAAACAAGGACACCAGAAATACCTTGGAAGCCCCAATGTGGGGAAAACCAACAAAGAGGGGCTTGTATTGAGCTTCAGAGGAATGAGTTACAACAGCAACAAATCAGAAAATCTTCCAATAGTTTTGTACATTGTTTCAGTTGTACGGCCCAACAAAAATTCTGCTCAGAATGCCCATAAATCGGCCCAGAAATTTTGACCTCTCTTGCTTGAGTAAGACCCAGAAATTTCGGTCTCTTTGGCAGCTGTACGACCTAGTTATTTTGGCCCTATTCTTGTTGGTGTGCGGCCTTCTCTCAACCACAAGTACGGCTTGTACGACCTTCTTCTTTCTGTGGTACAACTTGTTCAAAACGTTGCCTTTCCCTTTGCTGCTAGACCAGCTAACTCGCCCTCTTGCTCCTTTGACTTGGTTGACCTCTTCCTTGGTTGACCTCTTCCTCAGCTCTATGTGCCCTCTTCTTCAACTCTCTTGCTCACCAAAAAGGGAATATGTGTGCTCTCACCCTCAGCCCCTCTCTTTATCTTACCTTCAGCCACCTTTTTGCCTTGAACTGTGTGCCAAGTTCAACCTCTAAAGCTCCAAGGAGGTGCGTCCCACTTGGCCTGGGCCCCACAAACCACTCAAAACAGAGATTTATGTTGAAATCCTAAGTTATACCTAGGCTAAGATAAACAAGGTTGGTCCGAGTATTTAGTGTGTCCATTAGCATGCCTAGGACACTTAGGTCCATGTTGAGACACCTACCGAGCTACAAAACTAACACTCCCTCTTAGTGAGAGAGGTGTCTCCACCTGGATCAATCTCTGACCCCATCAAATATGTTTTTGTTGTAGCTGCTCTCTAAATTGGAAGACCCTCTTGCTACCTTTGTTGGACTCTGATTTGATATCCTGCTCTGCTCATCCATCAATGCCATGTTATACCAACTGATAGTCTTGGATGAAGCCACCCGTCCACTAGACTTAGTCACTGGCATTGATCTTTGATCCAATATCCCCTTGGACCCAATTACATGCTATCCCAACACCCTATACATCATACCCTCTCTGATGCCAAGCTTCATTGTTGCATCCAAGGTCACTCCCTCTGAACGTATGAGTACCTGCCCATCCTCAAAAATCACTGCATACCCCATATCCTCCCAAGCTAATATTGAGAGAAAATTAACCTTCAACCCTTGTACAAACATCACCTCATCCACCTCTAGAGCACCACCTGACTCTAGTTGGAATCCAACACATCCAACCCCATTCATTGTATGCATGGTGCCATCCCCGCTCCTCACATACAAGTCTGATCTCGTCTCTAAAACACTAAGGAACATCGACCTCATTTTTGTCATATGGCGAGATGATCCTTTGCTCGCAAACCATGCCCCATTGTCCTCCAACTCTACCAATATGTTGTTGCTCGAAAGAGAGGCAACCAGAGAAAATTCCTTGAATTTCTCTGCAAACTCATCTCTCAATAGATGTTGTTGCTACCTATACCTCCTTGTTGTTGTTGGAACACTGGCTAGCATAATGGGTAGTGTTGTGACATGCAAATCATTTCACTTTGCTCATGTCCCTGGAACCTCCTCCATTGTTCTTCTTCTCATGAAGAGCCACATTCTCCTCCTATTCACTCTTTAGTTGGTTAGCATGAATGGCATTAACTCTTAGCTCCTCTTGGGTGAAGTCTTCCTATAACCTCTTCCAATGAGGGAGTTTCTCTCGAGCCACCACTTCTTGGACAAACACTTCCCACTACTTGGTGAAGCCATTCAAGGTTATTCTCACCAACTCAATCGTCTAGGGCCTCTCCAACAACTACTAGTTCATCTCTTATTTGAGTGAACTTTGTGAGGTATGTTACCATTGACTCTCCCTTGGCCATCTTTGTGCTTCATAGCTTCTCCCTGAGCAACATATTCTTGCTTTGGTTACCAGACTAGTACAACTTTACTAGGGCCTCCCACATATCCTTAGTTGTCTTTTTGCCAAACAAATGAGGAATGATGTGGTCCTTGACTCCATTGACAATTATCCTCCTTGTCCTCACGTCCTTGAGATGGGTTGATTGTTGTGATGGATCAGCTTAGAGTATAGTCTTGCCTTCAACAAACTCCCACAATCCATTCTCCTCCAACAATAAACCCATTCGCTCCCTCCATGGACTGAAGTTTGAGGCCCCTTACAGCCTATCTTCAAACCTCAAGGTTGCACTAGCCATTGTCAGTGCCATTGACTCACCCACTTTTTTGGTTAGACATCCCACTTGCCGATTCTTTGCCTAGTCTGCACAACAAATAACTTGGCTCCTTTTGTACTTAGAGGTTGAGCTCCAATACCATGTTGAGTTTCTATAACTCAACAACAAATTCTGCCAATACTTTTATCTAACCAGAATTTACTCAATTGTTGATATAAACTCAAAAAATTATGCATACATATTACAGTTGAGTTATAAACCAAAATAGCACAGCTGAAACTAACAGTAAACCAAACACATAATAAACAAGGACACCGAAAATACCCTAGAAACCTTAGTGTGGGGAAAACCAGCAAAAAGTGGCTTGTGTTGAGCTTCAGATGAATGAGTTACAACAACAATAAATAAAAAAATCTGGAGCAATTTTGTACACTACTTCAATTGTATGACCTAGTAAAAATTATTCTCAAAATGCCCACAAATTTTGGCCTCTCTTGCTTGAGTAAGACCCAGAAATTTCGGCCTCTTTGGCAATTGTGCGGCATGGTTATTTTGGTCCTATTCTTGCTAGTATATGGTTTGATGTATGGCCTTCTCTCAGTTACAGATATAGCATGCACTGCCTCCTTGTTTCTGTTGTACAACCTGCTCAAAACTCAGCCTTTCCCTTTGTTGCTAGACCAACCAACTCGCCCTCTTACTCTCCCTGACTTGGTTGACCTCTTCCTCAGCTCTATGCACCCTCTTCTTCAACTCTCTTGCTCACCAAAAGAGAATATGTGTCCTCTCACCTCCAATGACTCTTTTTATCTCACCTTCAACCACCTTTCTGCCTTGAGTTGTGTGTCAAGTTCAGCCTCCAAAGCTCCAAGGAGGTGTGTTCCACTTGGCTTGGCCCCCACAAGGCACTAATCCATGTGCCCCACTAGATTGGGCCCCACAAACCACTCAAAACAAAAATTTATGTTGAATTCCTAAGTTAAACTTAGGTTAAGATAAACAAGGTTGATTTAGGTATTTATTGTGTCCATCAGCGTGCCTAGGACACTTAGTCCCGTGCTGAGACACCTATTGAGCTACAAAACTAACATAAATTACAATTACATATCATCAAAAATATCTTCATCCACATCATCATGCATCATCATGCTCACCCTCCACAGAATTGACAACATTGTTTCCATGTCGTTGATGCTTCATCATCAAGCAAATAAAGATGATCCATGGCATTAATGGCATCTTTAGGGAAGCCAAATCTGGTTCCACATTCCGTATTTTTCCATGCCCAAATTTGTATTCTCCCTTATCGATAGAAAGCAAAGGTTGGAATGAACATATACAAGCTCAAGCCTTATTTGAGCCCAATCCATTGTTTCACTAAATGGATGAAGTCATATGAATTCTAGCTCCTCCCATGATGAGGAGCTAGCAACTTATGACAAGATCTGGATTGCCAAAGGACATATATTTGGGATTCCTCACCATGGAAGTTCTACCAATCAACTCAACTGAATGAGGTCGCATAGCTTTGACATCTATGCCTAAAACCCTTTGTCCTTATTTGTTGTATTATTCTTGGTTGACTTGGTGATTATGCAAAAAAATATTTGGGATTTAATGCATACCCCAAAAGGTGGAATAGGATGGTCATCGTGTTTCACCTTTTGTTCAATATGTTTTTAACATCATTGTATAAGAACTTTCTTCAAGTTATGCTCTTTGGCATTGATGATCTCCCTTATCTTCTCTATCATTGAGTTCTTTCTCTGAAACACCTCCCCAAACTAGATGCATCTACGTTGAAAAATTGTAATGTATGCACAACTGACTTTGAAAATGCCAACATGAACTCCAGTGTATCCCAACAATCATCATTAATAACATCATCTTAACTAATTGGGATCTTTTACTTTGGGACTATCTCCATGTAAACCAAAGACTATTTCATACCATCAGTACAACACTACTCTCCTCTATAAAAGTCTCATCAAGACTATAATGTGCAAGGCAATCCAAGTCTTGGTGACTTGCAAGATTTCAATAAAGTAAAATTGAAGTTGAAATTATTTCTATTATCAACAGTCTAAAATAGAAAATTAAAGTTGAGATAATAGATTAGACATTATGAAGCAATTTTTAGGCATCGCCTTAAAAAGCTCCAATGTTATAAATTGCTAACAAATGGCTCAAGACAAGTGATGGTTTGTGTTGAAGACTTGGACCTCCTTTGCCTCTATAAAAATACGTGGAATCCATCCAATCTGGGATCCCATCTTGCTTACCATGAGGTTTAGAGCATGACATAGTGGTACCAACATATGTGTTGATATTTGTGCTCAACAATTAGCCCCACAACTTTGCACACCTTTGTGTTCTCTTCTCTTCAACAAGATTTTCTGCCCCCCATAGGTTCAATTGCTTCAATTGGAATGTCAATTATGCACTGTGCATGTTTCTCCTCTCCTTGGCAATCCATTGTGTTCAAAGGCATTACCCCTTTTAGGGATTTGAAAAATCTAGTTGATCAAATCCATATTACTTTATTCTTCCCATCCATTAGAAATGGACACCCTTGAAATGCGACATGATTCCAAATGGGTTCTAATTCACTCTTTGGTAGCAAATTTTTATTTCTCAGAAGTGGTGTCTACCTTCTCATAATCAAGACCCGTGTGCCATTTTAGGACTTCGTTAAACCCAATCCTCACCATTTAAGCGGGGGATCAAAATTCTTAGAAGTGTTGTCTACCTTTTCATAACTAAGGCCCTTGTACCAATTTGGGGCTTCATTAACCCCTCTAATCCTCTCCATTTAAGAATGGGACCTAACTAAGTTAAAAAGAGGGTCATTTGCGTAAATGCATTGTCTTGTAAGTTCATTGCCTTATCTTGAGCTTCATTATTAATACTCTTTTCAAGGGGTCCTAAATTAGATCACTTTGAAGGAGTGGTAGATTCAGTAGATGCCTAAGTTTCTCCTAGTTTTGTTGGTTGCTAGAATTAAGTGGCAATATTTGACTGTGTAACTTTAGCATCTGCATCTTTTAGTTGTCCTTTCTATATTTTCCCATTTTTTGTTTGCTCAAACCCATTATCCTACTTGGGTTAGGCATATTGTAATTCCAGTGTTATGTCAATAAAATAGGCTTTCACCTTGGTGTTGGGAAACTATGAATTCCTTTCAAAACTTACTACAAACCTAGGTTTAAGAAGCCCCCTCCTTGGATCTTCCCCACAATAGTGACATTTACAAATAAGGGACTTTGGATTGTATTTGTCAAATTGCTTTCCAAACTCACCTCAAACCAAGGTTGAAGACACCCCCCTCCTTGGATCTTCTCCACCACAATGATATATTTCCAAAGTGGGGACTTTGGATCATATTTGTGGATCTAGAACCCTCAACATTCATGATGAATAACGCTATCTAGTCACTACAACCTACAATAACAAAAAAAAAAGTGAACAACAAACTTTATTTAATTCAATGTTTGTCTTTTTTGTTTTATTTATTTCAAAAAATGTGATCTACCAATTTTTGGAGTTGTCTTTCTGGTTTAGGGTTTTTCTTTCCTAATTTTGATTCCATGGGTGTTATATGTGAATTTATAATTTGAGTATATGATTTGCTTAAGAACCGCAAATGAAGAAAGAGTCAAACCCCGTGAGCAAAGAATCACATAGTCTCAACTTCTCTCCACAACAAGAAAACACTTGAAATGTATTTGAGTATTCGTGTACTTAAGGCCCAAGAGGTTTTATTTAAAAGTTTTGTGTCACTTTTAGCGTTTGGGTTGAGAATGCTTTTAGGGTAAGGGAGGTCTAAGAGGTTTAATTTTTAATTTTTGAAGGTCTCTTTCAATGTTTTGGTTGAAATTTCTTTATGGTGTTTTGTTTGATGTTTTAATTTTTATTTCTAACCCAAAATGTGAGCTACCACTTGAAACATTTCAGATATTTGAAACTCGTGATTTTGCTCGGAACGAACTTGTCTCCATCATGTGATATGCTATATCCAAAAATCGAATACATTTGTGAAACATTCCAACGTTGTAATCAGCGTGTATTCATCTACATCTCAACCCCAAAATGTTATAATAGTGATGTTTTAGGCCTACCTTTCATGCATTTTCAGTGGCACATGCTACAAATAACCAAGCTAATCAAATAAATAGCATGCTAACCTCAATACATGATCACCAAATTAGCTCTAATCTCTTTGACCAATTAATTTTGATATTTGAGAGGGCTTTTAAGTTTTGGGTGGTCGTTGACAATTTGTACAATGTAAGTGGATACAAATAGATCAATAATTGAACAAACCCCCATCTTTCACATTGTAAAGCTGACCTCTCAACAACATAAGAGTGGCAAGTTAATATCTTGCAAGCATTTAGTCAATTGGGTGTACCTTTAGTGTTGTGAGAAAAAATTGGTATCCTCCCCACCTGGGTTCAAATCATACTTTATGACATGTTCCTCTTAGTGAGTCGCTTGTTGATGAGCTATATATAATATTTTCATGAGTTGTTGAGTTATCCTTGTGCCTTGAAGAATTTAGGGTTTAACTCGAGTACCATCCTCAAAATGAGAGGAAGTGCGTAGGTGTTTTTCCTTGGGATATGGGAATAAATAAATAAAATTGTAAGCATTTGCTTAAATGTTCTTAAATATATAATAGCTATGGTATATAATTGTAAGAAAAATAGAAGCGTGGGATTGTTAAATGTTACTAATAAATAAAAACATGCAATTAAGAAAAATTAAAGCCCAATATATTATTATCTAATGAAATGTCAACATAATAGGAAAAAATTCTAACATTTACTAGATATATCTAAAATAACTAAGGTATATCAAGACACTTTGATTCTTCAATGTTTTCATTGAGATCAATGTCAATAATATAGTGTGTTTTCCTTTCTATAGTTATGTTTTACTAAGAAATTTGTGATGGAGTGATACTAGTTTGTTTTAATACGTTTTTTTTTATGAGTTATAAGATACTTTCTATAGTTATGTTCTACTAAGAAATTTGTGATGGAGTGTTACTAGTTTGTTTTAATATGTTTTTTTATGAGTTATAAGATAGTATCCATGAAAAAAAAAATAACTCTATTTTAATATGTCGTATAAATAGATGAAAGCTTTCATGGTGTGAATTTTTACCTTTAATGTATTTATTGTTATCTTATATTTGTCTTTAATATGAGTGATTGATGAACATATAGCGGACATTAGTCCCTAAATATCTTATTGTATTTATATTTATGCACTAGCATGTGATATGTTATTCTAATAAATACAATTAGTTAATTGGTGTTGGTTAGGTAATGTATCTATATTGTAAATGGAAGGATGAGATAGTGCAATAGTATCTTTGGCGACCACAATTGTTAATGATTATGTGATTCTTATGCATTTAATGTTATACTATTTTGTTAACAAGTGTCTTCCTTTTTATGTGATTTTGTGATATATTATTTGGTGTCATCATTTTAGGGTTATTTGAAGACCCAATTTAAACTATATATATTTCTCTCAATAATGAGGTGATGTTTGGTCTTTGGGGGTAGTGTGTTGAGGTTTATAGCTGAGAGAGGAACTTCCGCACAGGTTTTGTGTCAAATGTGTGTGAAGTCATATGAAGTCCTTTCTATTTTGTAATTCACTTTATTAAAGTAAATTATTAAAGTGAAGAGCCTTTTAATTTTGAGTTATGTAAAGTTTAATAAAGTGTAACTTTTACACTAGTGATTTAGATGGATCTCAACCATTGGTCTCAAGTGAGATTGAGATTTAATCTCAGTCAATGATCTCAAAGTGAGATTAGGGTTAGGAATATTGGTCATCAAATCAAAGTTATAAAAGAAGGGCAAGGTAGAAGGGAGAGACACAAAGGACAATGTGTTGAGACACAAAGAGAGCAAAGAAGAAATTTTGCTCAATCTGAAGGAGGAGAGAACAAGGAGTAGTAGCAACTGGAAGAACAACCCAGCAACCAGAAATATGTGTAGGCTATACTATCTAGCAGGGAGGTAGAGGCCATACGATTTATGGGATCGTACAACCACGAGCAGGTCGTACAACAACAGATTTGAGTTTGTGAAGCCATACTGAGGGTTTCTTCAGTTGAGTTTCTGGCAGGTCCAGAACAACCAAGTTTTGTTGTAATTTGATTCTTTTCTCAATGGGTTATTTTCCCAGTACGGAAGCCCTTGTAAGCTTGGAGTAATTTAATGAAAAAACGATCTTTGAAGGGAAGAAATTTTTGTATGTGTGGAAATTGGTGCATTTTTCTTCTGCTGTATTTTTATTCTGTGCACTTAAATTTTTAGCCAGTGCATTTTATTCTATGTTCATAAATATTATTTTTGCACGTTTTTCTTTAGAGTATAAGGAAATAATTTGTCTAGTGACGATGTTTTTTTGTATCTTCATATTGTTAGGGACAATCTCAATCACTCAATCATTTAATTTATCAACTCGGGGTCAATGAAGCTTGCGAGGTACTGTGTGCAGTATACACAAGGAAAGGTTCTATATTCACTGATATGATATGCATGTGATAACTAATGTCAAGTTTGCAAGAAGTAAAAATGAAAGTAAGTCTATATTATCTCAAATCATCCAAAAATATTTGAGAAAAACTCTCATCACTTCTTAAATTCAAGCTCAATTGATGGCACCACATGTATCAAAAATCATTAAGAATTAGAATTTATGCTTTTGACATTTTCGCTCTAATGTATTAAACTCAAACTTAAGAAGACTTTGAAAGCATTCACTTATCATAAAAAAACAAAAATCTATTACTCTTGATTCCATGCTTAGCTAATTAGCACTTTCGATGTTGAAGTCAATAAGGACTCTTACTATGCTACCAACATTTAGCTCTATTTCACTAAACCTGCACTCAAGAGTAATACTAACTCTGCAATAACTTATTTCTGCAATAAAACATTCTACAAAAGATAATTACCAAACAAGAAATTAACATATGCAAAATTATCATAAACATAGTTAAAGATACAACACACAAAAGGAAATGAAAACCACCAAATTTAACAACTATTTGTCCTCATGGAGTGAGCTCTGCCTCTTGAGAATAGGGTAGCGAACTAAGAAGCTACAACAACACAAATTGATTAATTCACACACTATGAAAAACTTTGCAATAGAAATATATATTAAAAGAAAGAGATCTCAAGAGTATTTACTTTACACCATCATGATTCAGATCGTTCTCTAAGCGCCCCTCCCTTTCCAAGGGTGAGGATATCCATGTTTATACAAATTGGTAGAGCATCTATGCATTCAAAAATAGAAGAGATAGGGTTCCTTGATTCCTAGGGTTTACAGTTTTTATTACAACTAAATTTGGAGCGTTGCACTCCATAACTAAGCATAGGATCCCAAAAGCATACATACAATAACCAATCTAGGCATTTGTTGATTGCAGTTCTGAGACCCATGACCAAGTGGGGAAGACCTTCGCACTGTCAACCAGGATGGGTGGGGAAAACCTTCGCACATAGTCGACTCTCTTATGATGGATTCCTACCTAGGCGAATTAGAGAGCATAGCAACTACCCTTCTATCTATGCATACCAGGACAACCACCTTCCTTATGCCAAGTCGTCGCCTACCTGGCCATTACTTAACCTTATGAGCATGCCAGGCTAAAAAATGAATGCATCCCACCTACCTAGCTACACCCCTACTATCCCCTTTCAAAGAATTCCCTAGAAGACCTTTCTCTGCTATATATCTTCCCGAACTCGAAGGATCACTCTTTCCATTCCCTTATTCATTCCTTCTTCACTTACTCTATAGTGAAAGACTTCATGTCAATTCTGAAGGTAGGAAAGCGTAATTAAATATATAAAGGAAAATTTGATCACGATCCCTTCATTAGTGCCATTGTCAGCCAATTCTGGAGGGATTGAAGAAGGAGGGAGCAAAGGTGGGTGGGTCATTCATCTCGATAGAGGTCTCATTGAGGGCTCTCTTGTCAAGTGGATGTTGTCTTTTCAATCAGTGAGTGGTATCAATCTGGGGCTCTTCGACCTTGTCTGTCGTTCCTTCCCCTACCTGTAGAAAGCCTTCCCGGTCAACCCATCTCCCCATCCATATATATATATATTGGAAATAGGGGCCTTACTTATAATATCTCCCTGGATCGATATAGAGAACCTTACTTTTTCCAAGATCTTGAAAGTTTCCAAGAGACGCCTAGGCCGTTATCGGGCCTTATATGGCATTCCCTTAAAGGTGATTTAGCAGCCCATTACTTTATTGGGTATGGATCAAATCATTGGGTCAAGGTATTACTGGGTACATATTGGGGTAAAGCCATTGTATGAGGAGGTAGTTTGTGGCTAACCAGTTTTAGTAGCATGTGTTTGGCTGCCCTTATTGCTTGGTAGTTGGCTTAGGTTTCCCCTTTCTGTATTCCCCTGCTACTTGTGCTTAGGTGTATTGGTGACAAGAGATCAAGATTGTTTCCTTTCGTTCTGGTGAGTTAGTTGTTCCCAGTCTCTGTTCGGCTAACCCAGATGATCTAGTCTATCTACATTATCTAAGCAAGCATCCATATTTAGGATCTCCACAGGTGTTGGGCTAACCTTTCATATGAAAAGGGAATCACCTGTTCTGGAATCAAAAGGTATTAGGATGAGCTTGATACAAAAAAATTATATATGGATAAAGAAAGTGGCATAAACCATCCTTAGGTGCTTAGACTGGTACAGGGTAAGGGTTCTCCCAGCCTTAGGACCTACTAATGGTACAAGGTCAGTAGGTCTTCCTGCCTTAGGATAACCAATGTATCCTTAGTAAAGACTAAGTCTAGCCCAATAGAATCAGAGAATTGGATTCCTTCTTCTCTCAGAGAATTGGCTTGCTCCTTCTATTATATTACTATGATGAGTGAGGTAACTAGCGAGAATATTGGATCTATTGGATGGTGAGATTGAATGACTTCTGAGAATTCCTTCCTATTGTATATCGATTGTTTCAAGTTAATTTGGTCAAAGGTAGATTAGACATTGAAGTCCCTTATCTGTCTTTGTTATATTATCAAACATGTTATAGCACAAGTTGTAGGTTGGGAAAAGCTCGAACCAACCACAAATTAAGTGCTACAACTTGGGAATCCAACACCCAATGTCACCTCGATGTAGGTCCTACACTTCAAGGGTGACTAGGTCACTCTTGGGAGGTGATCCCGGTGACCCTAGGGGGATTGAGATGGAGATGGAGGGAAATGGAAGTGAATCCCCTAGAGGTCGAGTCTAAATGGAGTGAAATGTGTGGAATGAAATCTTGGGAAGGTCCAAGGGTTTTCAAGTATGTTGAGTAACCTGCAAATGGTGAAATACCTACCCGAGACACAAGAAAAGACACTTTGCAATGATGTATGTTAGTTGGATAAGAAAGTTAAGATTGATGTCCCTAATTTACAGCAATTGATAAAAATATATAACAACAATAATATGGTACTATAAGTTGCTCAATAAATGCTAGAGATCAAGGAGAAAATGCAAGAGTAAATGACTAGCTAAACTCAAGATGAGAAACCAATATTCTTAGCATAAAAGATAAGGTTGTTGTAAACACTTGTCTGCAACAAATTATAGCAGCCTTATGGCTGTAACATTGATGTATTACAGTAAGAAAATCAGCCACTGAAATCCCCTCAAAATTTTCCAAGAAGTGCATTGGACCAAGAAGAATAAGTGTGCAAACTTTGAGCAAAATCCAATGGTTGGCAAGAGAGTTATTCAAGAAAATGAGTTAGGGTTTTTGCATCCCTAATGGATGAAGATGTAAATCTATAACAACAGCAAGAAGTAGTGGGAGAGAGGAGATGCCTAATAGGGGAAGACTCCTCTCAATGAGGCAAACCAACTCCAAGCAATAGATCTTTCAAAAGATAAAAATTCACATTTCCCAAGGCAATCATTATATATCTCCAATGCAAAAAATATATTACTAGTGCCTTTACTATTGGGTTAATGGAGTCAAATAAAGAAAAATCTACCTCCTTGGGGGTGTAATCCCCTTTACTTCCCAAGGTAAGCTTCTCTAGCTAGGTTTTAAGTTAAGAGGGTGTATGCCCTTATATTTCTCTTAGAAAACCCTTGTATAATCAATGAGATGAAGCATACAATGATGAAGATTGTGGTGGGAGTGTATTCCCTTATGCTTCCCACCTAGCTCCTAGCACAACAATCCTTGACTTGGAATAATGATAGCATAAGAGTAAAAGACCATGCCAAAATCAAGAAAGATGCCAAGATAATCCACCATAAAAGCTAGAAAAACATCATCCAAGGCTAGCGCCTCACTCCTCCATCAACCATTCATCAAGAGAGCCATAAACAAGTGCACAATAGACAAGTATAGCCTAGTGTAGCAAAAATTTCATACCAATACTTCTCACAATTGGGGAGAGTTATGTTAAAATGAGATCTTATGATCTCTTATTTATACAAAATGTCACCAAGGTGACTTGTCCACAAATTAAGGGGTAAACCACAAGATTAGGGGTCAACATCCCTAATCTTTCCCCCTTAACAAAGTAATATTAAACAATTCATTGAAAATTTCACTTTTTCCACAAATAAAACCCTAATTTACATGGACATCACCCCTTTAGGGAATGTTTTGGCACTAGGAGAAGGTCGTTGGTGATGTAGGAGGGTAGTAAGGATTCCCAAATCCACGTGTCAGGCATCCAAATGTCTTCCTTCATGGTCAAAGCCTCAAAAACCTCAAAAAGTCCAAGTGCTAATGCATATCATCTTACCACCATGCCCTAGCCCCCCAAACATGACGTTAAGCTCAAAAAGAGGATGTTTTTCCCCTCCTAGGAAAATCATTTCGCAAGTGAGGGTTGGGCTATGTCATCCAAGTCATCATCAAGGCCTTCCAAGTTTCATCTTTCTCATCTAGCATGTGGGCCCTTGGCATCCAACCTGTGGGCTTGTAGCCCCATGGAAGCCCAAGCTAGGCTTGTTCTCCCAAAACTGTCACCAACTAGGTCCTGCAAAGTCAAATGAGCATGCCCTCTAAGGATCTCAATTCATAACATCATGATAATTTAATCCAATCAATAAATAATCCATCTAAGCATGCACATCCAAGATCACTATATCAAACAATTAATTGCTCAAAGACATTATGCAACTTGTCAAGCTTGAATATGGGAGGGTTGACGAGGTGTCTTATTTGGTAGATATTTCCCTAGGTCAAGGAGAGTTTCCAAGAGATCCCTCTCTAAGCCATGTAAAGTGGATGAAGTGGTTAGGGTCAAGACTCAATGGGCATAGGGCTCATGACATACAAGGGGTCATAGTGTCTCATTCATGGGTGCCTTTGTAGAGGATGTGTGGTACCTTCATCCGCAATGCACTTTTTCCAAGCCCGTCAATTACCTTTATATTTATTTCTTTATTTTCTTTCAATATAACATAAGGAAAGGTTGAAGGTCACTACCTTGGCGTGGTGACCAGATGATGGAAATGTCACCCACAAACACCTAGTGGAAATGAGAATGTTGGTTCGTGATAAGACCCCCTTTCTCTCAGCCATGCAATTGAGAACCATTACCCTGGTTTAGTAACCAGATGATGGAAATTCCATGCCACTAGATATTCATGGACGTGATAGGTCGACTCATGATGAGACCTCTTATCCTTCACTTACCTTTTAAGAATTCTTTATTATATTGTGGGTCCCCTTTACTCAAAGATAAGTGTTTCATTGATTTCTTGGGTGATCCTTTGATGAAACATCTAGAAGGTTTATAAAAGGCTTTTATCTTTTACCCAACATCAACCCCTCTGGGCCTTCAACCCCTTCTTCCCATAGAATGAGGGACAACCCCATCTTGGGTGAATACACCCTAAAATCCCAAGAGATAAGGAAATGGAGGGGAACAATGATGGAAAGTGGTAAGTATGGTTGGGAATGGTACCATGGCTCATTAAGGGAGTTCCCAGTAGGAAACCCATCCCCAAGGAAAACCACTTACTAGGGCACAATGTCAACCACCAAGGTGAAGAAGGAAAAAAGGCATAATTTCCAAGCATATATCATGAAATCTAGAGCAATCTAAGATACAACATAATCAAATGGCTTAAATATTGAAATGATGCTCACCATAATATTGACTTGTACCTCATGGAGCAAGGCCCATTGCCTTCCAGAAGCTAGTTGGTGTGGCGGATGACATCTGCAAACCTATGACCATCTGTGCTGGTGAGTGGGTTTTCCATTTGTGCAAAGGGTATTGTTGGTCATGTAGTCTCTCGGCACTCCATATCTGCAACCTGAGGGCCTCAAGACATCATCTCCTTAGTTATCCACAAAATGGGGATAACATGCCCAATAAGGTCCCAGCTGCAGTCCTGTAACTCCATCGATTTCCCAGAGTTTATGCTCTTCACTTGGTAGCAAAAGCTTATTTTTCTTGGTTGGACTTCTTCACCGATTATGACTTGCTCTCTTGGTTGCCAGAACTCTAGTTTTTGCTCCCCCAAAAACTCAGCTCCCCTCTCTACTCAAATTTCTCACTCTTTTACCCATGCAAGCTTTGACTCCTACACACTTTCCAAAATTGATTGTACTCAACCCATACCTCAATAAGTTGATGAGAGGACTCTGTCATCCACTTCCCCATGTAGTTAATGGCATCAGTCTCTTCACATGGGTACTTGCCCATACTCTCATAACTAAGGTAGTGACTTCTTCTACCAACCTCCTTACATTCATTTAATAATTGGCCTTGGATATGTCAAAGAGAGAAAAATAATATTTTCTCACAAAATAGCTTGGCAAGGTGGCTTGGAATCTCTAACATGTAGAAACCCCTTATTGTTCCCCACTTGTAGTATCATGGCTCCTACAAGCGCTCATGCTCAGTCAACTGTTTGGATTCTTTATTAACTGAAAAATAATGTGTGTGTGTGTGTATACAATGTTTAATGTCCATTGGATGTAGCTTGGGTGGTTGGGAGGAATGATTGTTACCCTCCCCACCCAGGTTCAAATCCTTGGAGTGACATGTTGTGCCCTTAATGAGTCTTTATGATGCTCTTGTTGTTGAGCCCCCAATATTCCGAAAATGCTCGGCCACCCCATGTTCTCTCGTGGATTTTAGGGAGGTTTTCAGTGGGCGTAGCGAATACCGATATCCGGTGTCATGAACCACATGTAAAAAAAAAGAATATATATATACACACAATGTTTAATATGTCCAAATTACCACGGCATGGTAATTAAATATCCATCCCGAACTAAAACAAAATTAACCATAATTAATTACAGATAAATAAGGGGATCAAAATGGGGACATTACATACAATATAAACAATCACACACCTTAGTACTTCTCTCAACCTCGACCTTCTTCACACCATGTGTAGTCTCTTTTTCAACACCACTCTTGTCTTATTGCTTCACACCAATTTGCTTCCTTCTTTCTCTTCCTCCTCTTCATCCTCTTTTAACTCTCTTCGTGTCCTTGCCTTTGTTGTCAATGGCAACCAACCCAATCTCTGTTAAAATTCTTCTTAAGCAGTTAAGTGTGTGTAGTATTCTTTAACTTTAGTCTATTAAAAACAACAACTGCATTCAAAAGGATCATTGAAAGAAAGACATCCACAGTAGCACAAGATTTATCCTAGGAAACCCTCATGGGGGAGAAAACCTAGCAAAGCTTCTTTAATATAGATTCTTCAACAAGTACAATGTCTCTCTCAAGAGAGATCTCACCAAAACAGAAGATGCACCAAAAACCCTAACCAGAACAGAGTAGCGCACCACTAGACCAAAATAGTCCTCCACCAAATACCCAAAACCCTATACTGAGACACTTCCTCCTTGTAGTTGCGTCACTCTAAGACTTGTGCACTGTGTGAGAGAGTTGTAGTGTGTTCTCCAAATGAGGCGCTAGGCCTCTTATAAATACTAGTTGGCCTGCCCAGAATTAGGTCAAGGCCGACCTGTCCACTTTACCCATCTAATTTACATTTGACTTGCCACGGCACAATAGGGTCAATTTTTACAAAGGCACAATAGAGTCGACTTAACAAATATAATATAACAATGTTCTTTAGGGTTTTGTCTTGGTCAAATACAAGATAAATATAATAATAATATCTTTCAAAGCTACTCAAACTTCAACACTCCCTCTTAGCAAGGAAGGTATTCTTCTAGCACGAACATCACGACTACTTCTGCTCTTCTGTACACTTGACCATTGACTTGTTGAATTTCCACGAATCTATATTAAAGAAGTTTTGTAACCATATCAGCATCCAGGGTCTCATCATCCATCCGGGCTTTATGTCATCACGAGGCTTCCACTTGCCAGTTCACACAGAATCTGGCATCTAGTTCCACAAAATGAACTAGTAACCTCTGGTTGGCACACCAGGCAACTGGTCCACAATGACCTGGCATCTAATCGCGAGGATTAGGCGATGTAGTGTGCACACACTACCCATCTAGCCCAGGGATAGGAAACACCTCCAATCACACAGGTTGGCCCACCAGCTAGAAAGTCGAGTAATTAACCAGCCCTGAAGGCATGGCATCTACTGACCTTGTGCGAGGTCATGTTGACTGGTGCCACAATCAGTAACTTTGCATACCAGACTTTTTCACTGGAGTAACAATCTGTGTACCAGGCTATATCATTGGGGTAGCAGTAACTTGGTATACCAGGCTTTATCACTGGGGTAGCCATTTGTGTACCAAGCTTAATCACTAAGGTAGCAGTAACTCGGCGTACCAGGCTTAATCACTGGAGTAGCCGTAACATTCCCATGAATGACCACCCGTTGCTTCTGCCATGTGCTAAAGTTGTTGCCCTGGATCACAACAGTAACTCATCACTCCCTCTTACTAGGGACGTCCTTCTGGACCAAACCAAGCTTGTCTTTGAAGTACACAAACTTCACTTTCGATAGAGGCTTGGTCAACACGTCAGCTATCTGCTCATCTGTAGCAACATATTGGAGCTTCACTGCTCCCCTCTGTACCATATCTCTGATGTAATGGTACCTGATCTCGATGTGCTTGGACTTGTCATGGAACACTAGGTTCTCTGTCAACTTCACGCAACTCTGGTTGTCACACCAGACACAAGTCGCCTCCAACTCGAGATCAAACAATCCTGCTAATAGCTTCTGAAGCCACACTGCTTCACTGCTAGTTGAACATGCTGCAATGTACTCTGCTTCAGCTATACCGAGCGCCACACTAGTCTGCTTCCTCTTGAACCATGAGATCATAGTTGATCCCATACTGAAGCAACATCTAGATGTACTCTTCCAATCTAAAACACTACTGGCCCAATCTGAATCAGTAAATCCTTGTAGGCTTATCTCACGATCTGAAGCATATCCGAGTCCGTAATCAATTGTACCCTTTAGGTACCTCAGCACATGTTTTGCTGCAACCAGGTGGACACTTCTCGGCTCAACCATAAACTGACTCAATGTGTTCACAGCAAAACATATATTTGGCCTCGTGTTCGTTAAGTACATCAACGAACCAATCACCTGTCTATACATGGTGGCATCCACTATCTCTGAAGATGTATCGCTCAACAACTTCAGATTTGTCACCATCGGTGTAGGCATGGCCTTGCAATCCATCATTTTGAATCTCTTCAGAATCTCAATAGCATATTTTCCTTGGTTAAGGAAAACCTCACTCAATCTCCGCCATACCACCAAACCTAAGAAGTAATGCATCATGCCTAGGTCTTTCATCTCGAACTCTGCAGCAAGCTTCCTCTTACTATCAGTGATGAGCTTCTCTTCTCCTGTTAGAAACAAGTCATCCACATACAATAGTAGTATCACTGGTCCACCATCCACCACCTTGAAGTATAGGTTGGAATCTACTTTACTCTTGGTAAAGCCCAAGCTCATCAGGAAGTTGTCAATTCTAACGTACCATGCTCTGGGTGTTGGCTTTAACCCATAGAAGACTTTCTTCAACCTGCACACATGTGTCTGACTATCATGTGTCTCAAAACCTTGTGGCTGCTCCACATACACTTCCTCTTCTATTACACCATTTAGAAAAGTTGTCATCACGTCCATGTGGTGTACTTTCCACTTCTTTACTGAGGCTAATGCAAGTATGGCTCTAATTGAAGTGTATCTTGCCACTGAAGCAAATGTCTCCTCATAATCTATTCCTTCTTTCTGAGAGAAACCACGTGCCACAAATATTTCCTTGTACTTCTCAATACTTCCATCTATTGAATGCTTCGTCTTGTAAATCCACTTGGAACTTACAATTGTCTTCTCTTTTGGTCTTGGAACCACATCCCAAACATCATTCTTTACAATGGACTGGTACTCTTCAACCATGGCATCCTTCCATTCTTTCTTCTTTGCAACTTCTTCATAACTAGTAGACTTTGCATCAATAATGTCACTAAGCAATGCCACATAGCTAGAGTAAGGTCGTGGCCTCTTGCTTTCTCTGAAGGATCCATCTGGAGCACCATACTTCTCTGCATCTTGAATGATTTCCCGAGCCCAAGCTGGTCTTCTCTTCTTGGTACTCATCTCTCGGGATGAATCTACAGGTATCTGTGATTCTTCCATGTCATGATATTCTAATATAACATCATCACATGCCTTTGTATCTGTGGCTGTGTGAGCTCCAGGCTCCTCAACATGAACCTCATCTGAATGATGTTGTCTTGATTTATTGAAAGTTGCATCTTCATCGAAGGTGAGATCTCTGCTAGTCTCAATCTGTTGGTGACCTGGAATGTAAACTCGATATGCCTTCAATGTCTCACTGTAACAAATATACCCTTCTTGGCTTAATGGTCCAACTTCAATCTCTTGTCCTTGGGGACATGCACATATACTGGACAGCCAAATATCCTAAGGTGGCTAACCTCTATCTTTTCACCTGTAAACATCTCTTCTAGAGTCTTGTTCCCAAGGACTATGTGGGGACTTCTGTTCTACACATATACAGCAGCTCTAGTTGCTTCTGCCCATAGATGCATCGGTAAATCTTGATCATGAATCATGGCTTTTACTGCTTCCATGATTGTACGATTCTTTCTTTCTGCCACACCATTCTGTTGAGGATTGTAGGGAGTAGAGAGCTCCCTATTAATCCCAACTTCCTTACAGAATGTCTTGAATTCATCTGAAGTGAATTCACCTCCATTATCCGATCTCAACATCTTTATTTTCTTTTCGGACAAGTTTTCAACAAGTGCCTTGAACTCTTTGAACTTGTTGAACACTTCATTCTTAGCCTTCAAAAAGTAAATCCAAGTTTTACGTGAGAAATCATCAATGAATGAAACATAGTATACATACCTGTTGAGTGAAGCGGTTGACACTGGTCCACACACGTCTGAATGCATAATATCCGAGACTCCCTTAGCTTTGCTATCACTGCTTGGAAATGGTTTCTTCACGTTCTTTCCTTGTGCACATCCCCTGCACACTCCTTCATGGTCCACTTGTATTTCTGGCAAACCTGTCACCATCTTGCTCACGATCGGTAGGGCTTTGTAATGTATATGAGCAAACCTCCTATGCCATAGTTCACTTGGAGTAACTGTATTGCGTACTAATGCTGAAACAGAACATCCTTTTAACTTGTATAAGCCTCCTTCTTGTACCCCAATCATTGAGGCATCATCAATAGATTTTCCTCTAGGCCACATGAGGACTTCACCATCAATGAAAGCAACTTTTAATCCTTTATCATATAAAGTTGAGATAGAAAGGAGATTCTTCTTCAAACCAGGTACATACAACACATCCTTCATCTTCATCAGTTTTCCGGAGTCTAACTTGTAGGATGCTTCTCCTACTCCTTTAATGGGATATTGATAGTCATCACCTAGCTTCACCTTCTGAGGTGAGTCTTTCTAAACTAGATCTGAGGGAGATTCCTTATAACCAATCATGTGCTTAGAAGCACCACTATCAATAAGCCATGTGTCACTTCCATGAGTGACTGTACCTGTAAGAGTTGAAATCAAAACGTATTCTTCACTTGAGTCTTCTTCTTTGGCTTTCTCATGATCATGTTCATCATCTTTTGCGACATGAGCATGATGTCTTCTATATTTTCCTTTTCTGGACTTACCTTTGGAGTTGGGACAGTTTATGGCAATGTGTCCCATCTTCTGACAAATGAAGCATCTGTAACTTGAGAAATCCTTCTTGAACTTTTGATTCTTTTGTAATCCATGAGGTTTCTTATGTGACTGAACTTCCTTCTTGCTCTTTCCTTTTCGGGTATGTGCTGCTAGGGCTTGATTTTTTTCATCACCTAGTTTCTCTTCTCTTACTGCTAATCTAGCTTCTTCTGTTGAAATAATGTAACTGCGAAGAGTATTCTTATTATTATTGTTATTTTATTCATAGGATTAATCCCCATTGAAGATTAATCATGTCGGTAATTGTATTAGGACCAAATCCCCTTTTGCGGATTGGTCAACAGACAATTATAATAGGCAGAATATGAAGTCCGCCCCAGCAGTTAATTAAGAGACCCAGAAATATAATAAAGGTGGGATTACCCACCCAGATTAAGAAGTCGGCCCTGCTAGTGAAGAGACACTTCACACGTGCCAAAACTTGTATAAATACAGGAGGCTAGCACCTCATTTGAACACAACTCACTTGTTTAGTTTGAGAGACAAGTTCTGATCTGTTACCGGCAAAGGAGAGAGGGAGAAGAGTGGCGCATCTTTTCGAGAGGACTATCTGTATTGGTTTGAGTTATCTCTTGACATTGTATTGGCAATTTAT
>CBVK0100919537.1:0-10734 GCA_900067695.1 Picea abies | reverse complement strand
TTATGATAAAAAGGCCTTTGGAGCCTCATTGTAAGATCATCTTCTTGCGAATGCGAGTAGCAGACACATCTCTTCTCAGAGATAAGTTGCCACCATTCTAGCGAGTCTTTCACTCTGTATTTTTACAAACTTTGTACATTTTCGCTCATTAATAGAAAATTGTGTATTAATGTATCTATGTGTTTATGGTTGCATCTCTGATACATTTCTGTTATATTATTGGATATCCGATATATCTATGTACATTTCTTTATTATATCTCCACTCTCATTTCGTGTCGAAAATAATCCAGATCAAAGCCTCCCCAAAAGACATGGACATGGAAGGACATGATAGATGAGGATACTCGGAGAGAACTGAGGATGAAGAAGATTTTCTAAATTTTCAAAGAGTCATGGGAACTAGGTCATCAATGTATGGGTAAAGGTAAATTCCATCACATTGAGGTGATTTCTGATGAGGAGGATGATGGTGATGATGAGGGCATTGGATAGAACAATGGTGATTCATCACACCTTGATGCTATAAAGCAGACGACATTGCAAGAGAGAAAAAAGGGAGTGACCATTGCTACTCTTTCAGTAGTTCCCAAATATTACACTTGCAGGTTCAAAGGCATTTTGTAGGGGGGTTATAAAACTAATTGATGGTGGGGCCACTCACAACTTCATTGATGCTACACTGATCACTACGAGACACATCTTTGCATAGGACTTTGAGGGATTCAATGCGTTAGTAGAATATGGGTAGAAAATGAAGTTTACTTAGAGGATCATGGGATTGGAAGTATCATTAGGAAACTATACGTTGACCAATGAATTTTATGTCGTATATTTGGAAGACACTCATGTGGTGCTAGGAGTTTAGTGGTTGTACTCGTTGGGAGATATCCGTATGAACTATCAGGACATGAGGATGGATTTTAGGGACAATAATGGATAGGGATTCATCCTAAGAGGTATGTCGACAGGTTCCCCTAGGATCATGTCTAACCAATGCATGGAGGCCCTTTTTAGACACAACGATGTAGCTTGTGCAAAAAAGTGCATGATCATCATGGAGAAGCCATCATAGGATCACCATCACTACCATGTGGACATCCAGGAATTGTTTGGAAAGAATGACAGAGTGTTTGGACCATTACCAATAGGGAGACTACCTTGAAGGAGATTTGAGCATGTCATTGAGCTAGAAGAGGGGTTGAATCTCGTGATCACCACAACATACATGCATCCGAAGAAGTTTAAGGATGAAATGGAGAAGGCCATAAGGGAGTTGTTGGATATGGGGCACATCATGCCTAGTTATATTCCCTTCACTTGTTCTATGGTATTGGTGAAGAAGAAGGATGAAGCAATGAGGATGTGCATATACTACATGGTGTCGAACAAGAATACCATCAAGAAACGATACCCGATAACCAATATTGGCGAGTTTATAGATGAGTGCATGGGATGGTGTATTTCTTAAAGATTGATATTCGATCGAGGTACCATCATATTTGGTTCAGAGAGGAGGACATCCATAAGACAACCTTCCAGTGCCACTATGGGAACTACGAGTTTCTAGTCATTCCCTTTGGGTGACTAACGCACCCGCTACCTTCCAGTCATGTATGAACCATATCTTAAAAAAGAAATTGAGGAAGTTCTTATTGGTGTTCTTTGATGATATTCTGATCTACAATTGGACTTGGGAGGAACATCTGAAGCATGTGGACAATATTCTCACCATTATGGAGGAGCAGTCACTTTTTTCCGAAGAGAAAAATTGTGAGTTTGGGTTGACTAAGATCCTCTATCAGGGGCATGTGATTGGTTTTGAGGGAGTAAGGGTGCATCAGGACAATATCCAGATGATCTTAGATTGGACCACCCCTAGGTCACTCGTGCTTTGTGAAAGTATTTTCACAATTGGCCACACCATTGAAAAACCTCACCAAGAACAGGGAATTTCGATGGTTAGAAGACGCATAGGTTGCATTTGAAAAAATGAAGAGGGTGATGAGCCCTTGCCCAATATTAGCACTCCCATATTTCACACAACTGTTTGTCCTAGAGTGTGACACATCTAGTGAGGGGATAAGAGCGGTGTTGATGCCGAAGTGACACGCAATAACATCTATGATAATGAGATGTTGGCCATTGTGCATGTACTAACCAAGTTCATACAATACCTGGTGGGAGGACGATTTTTGGTTAGGACTGACTACATTAGCTTGAGATATTTATTGGAGCAACGAGACCTGAATGAGAGGTAACATAAATGGGTGAGTAATGTGAAAGCATATTATTTTGACATTGATTATGTAAAGGGGAAGAAGAACATCATTTATGATGCCCTATCTAGGAGATCTGCAACCTTCTCCATGACATGCATCTTAACAAACTGAAATTCCATTCTCTTGGTGGAATACTCCAAGAATACACTTCTTTTCCATTCTTTTAGAGTACAACGCAACTTAGGTAGCAGACATATTCTTCAGGGATGTGTTCAGACTACATGGTATTCCGAGGAACATAGTCAGTGACCAGGATAACAGGTTTCTCAACACATTTTGGTAGGATTTTTTTAGGTTATCCTTGACAAATTTGAAACTTAGTACCAACTATCACCCCCAGATAGTCGGGAAGACTAAGATAGTAATCACGTGGATTTAGGGGTACCTGAGGAAATATGTGTCAAGGAAGAAGAGCGCATGGATAAAGTGGTTACATCTTGGTGAGCATTTCTACAATACCACTCATCACATGTCCATTGGGATGAGCCCATTTAAGGCATTGTATGGATACAATACCCCATCATTTGTGGATTTGGATTTTTGGGAGACCAGATACCCCAAGGCCAAATATTAGTTTCATAATGCTAGGATATCTTGAGAGTCCCAAAGGAGAATTCACAGGTCACCTAGAAACAATAGAATATGTATGCAGATAGGCACATGTTAGAGTGCAAATTTGAGGTTGGGGACTTAGTCTTTCTTAGGTTGCAACCTTACAAACACTTGTTGTTTAAGAAGAGTGGCGCAGAGAAACTAAGGCCTCACTTTTATGGACCCTATAGAGTGATCAAGATATTTGGGGAGGTAGCATATAAGTTGGAGCTAATAAAGGCTAGAAGGATCCACAATATCTTCCATGTATCTTGCCTCAAGAAGGCATTGGGAAAACATGTCGCTACTTTGGAAGATATTCATCCACTGGATGAGAAAGGGAAGTTGGTTCTAAATCCCAAGAGGATTATTGATGTCAGGGAGTAGAGGCTAAGGAGAATATTCATTCGAGTGTACCTGGTCATATGGAGAGGTTTTATCGTAGAAGATGCTACTTGGGAAGGAGAGAAGATCTTACAACACCATGATTTGAAGTTGCTCGAGGACAACCAATCTAGGGAAGGGAGGATTGTAATTTTCCCTTCCAATTGATCATGATGGAGAATGACTTAGTAGCCTATACGACTCATGTAGGATATAGTCAACAGGAAAAGGGGAGTCACTAGGATTTATTTAGTGTCATTGGGTTAAAATATGACAAATGATAAAGTAACATTAAATACAAATAAAATAATTAATTACTTAAACATTAAACAATGATTTTTAATGTTTAAGTGAAAATTGGAGGGAAAATAAGGTAAGGGTTTGATTTGGTCAAAAGAGAAATATCTAGAAGGCTCAGAGGAAGAATAAATAGAGGGGTAACCCTTCACTTTGGCATTATGATTTGATCTCTCATTTTGGATTTCTCTTGGAGCCATTGTTTCGTTATGGTTTAGAAAAAGTCTTCCACCATTGCACTAGTTTAGTTTCAGTGATGCAATATGCACCCTAGCTAGACAAGAAGGGTGATCCATCCAAAATTTCCATCGAAGCTTCTATTCAGGGTTTGTTTTCAGTTGGAGGTATATTACTGTGCAGGAAATTTGTGAGGATTTTCAGAGGAGTCCGATCTCAGATTTTGCAGGTACTAGGAGTGTTTTTGGAAAGCGTTAAAGGAGACATCCTCATTGGTTTAACATGATTGTCCCACAAGGCCCCGCTTGTCGTCCAACCTTGTCCTGCGAGGACCTCTATAAGGGTTTTGGTGGTTGCAGCAGGCCCGTGAGATTATAGGGGGATTGGAAGGACATTTGAAGAACATACCGTGCAAGAGAAGATCATGTGAGGTTAGGGAGGCATTGGTTTAGTTGGGTAAAATCTCTTGGATAAGACTTTGGAATCTACATCAGGTTTTGCTTGTATTCTATAGTGTTGGTTATTGTTTCTAACTGCTATAGAAACCACTAGAACTTTGTTATTGCTTGTATCAAATTCCATCCATAATAATAATTCCATGAGGTCTTTTACATATTTTTGAGCATTTGAATGACTGTGATATGTTTGAATTAATAACCATATGGTAGAGAAAGTTTTCAATTAAATTACAACATTCTACATTTGTCATGAAATGTGTTGGACTAAATGTATAACTAGCCACACATAAAAGAGTAACATACATTAATTCCATAGCAGATCTCAGTTAGGGATATTACATTTTTTCTTATTTCTCTATCTAAAGGAGGATTGGGAGGTGATTACAATCCCCACCCACCTCTACCCAAGTTCTAATCCTTTCTAGGTCATTCATGACTGACTTAGACAATAAAAATATTTAAATATTTTTGCAATTTTCTCCTCCCTAGTCCTCAGATTCCTTTAGGTTGGAGAAGCTTTAGTGGCTCCACATCCACCAGCTCAGTGTCTTCAAAATTTGTAAGGAAAAATATTTCTAGGGGATCCTCCCATATTGAGTTATCCCAATTTTTTAAGATCTTTTAGTTGCGAGATTTAAATTACCACCTATAATCAACGTTTTAACTTTTACCAACTATTATCAAATAGATCCTTCTAAAAAGGGATCCTCTCCTCATAAGGTTTGTATACATTTTTAATGTTGAAATATTTTTTGAGATCCAGAGAGTAGAGAACAACTCGAATCCCTAAATTCAAAACCATAGAATGTGTCAATCTAAGTGATTTATTTCTCCACATAGTTGACAAACCCCTCAAATGACCTATCAAATCTAAGCCTAAAACATACATTCCCATTTAAACCATTCCCTAGTAAGTAGTAAGAATATTTTTCCTCTACTAAGGATGAATCTAGAGGCATATCCATTCCAATTCCCATAAAAATACAAAAGTTCAGCCCTAAATCCTCCTTACCATTTTTTCCAACCCTAGGCTTCATGATAGTTACTTTCATAAATATCCAAAGAAGGCCAATCATCTACAGAAAAATTCAAAAAGAGTTTCAATAGGCACTATTAGAGATAATTTAGCTAATAATTTACTAGTATGTACATAGGAAAAAAGTAAAGTTGTCTCTAAGATTTGTGACTCCCTTGCCTCCTCTTAAAGGTGAACATTAATTTCTTCTACCAGTGGAGGGATATATTCCTTCATAAAGGCCCCTTCAAAACTCTTCACCACCAAACCTTTATCTATTTCCACTCCATTAACTACCAATACAAAGAACTTATCCTCCACCAAAACCTATTGTTCAACCCCACATCTCCTCTAGACAACACCATATCCATCCAATAATTAATCCTTTCCCAATCCTTGAGAGAACCCTAAGTTCTAACCCATAACTTATTGATATAATTTCCTCCCCTTGTCTCCATAGTTGAATTGAAAATATTTCACTTGGTTGGAATGAAATAGACTTAAAGTATTCCCCCCCCTCTATCACTATATCTAAAAACACTTGATTCAAAGCAACCAATGAAAAACAATATTCTAATGGAGGAACCACTTCAACATCATGCATGGAATTCCCCTCTATCATTTTCTCCCTCATCGAGACCATAACCATCCATAGTCCTCTCATCCATAACCTTTGACTCACCCCTACAATCTTAGAGGCTTCTCCATACCTATTCAAAGACATAATCATACCTAAACCAACAAGAAACACAACACTCAAGCCCAAAAGATCATTTAACAGTATTCCTTCCCTTGACTTTTGAACATAGACTTCTATTGATGAATTTTTCCTACTAGGGAAAAAATATCAATGCGAGGGCAGTCTTTGTGGGGAACAAAGAGAACCCCCTTTCATTTTATAGAGGTGGTACTCTGTTATTGAATGATTGATATTTATTTATTTATTTTAACAATGATATGGGAGAGTGCTATATAGCCAAAATTTGGATTTTTACTCAACAATAAAGGTTCTTTAAAACAACTAGATATTTATTTTTTGAATCATAAATACATGTGAAACGACTAGGCAACTCAATAGTAGAAAGTAAAAGGAAAATAAATATTTTTAACTAGGACATTTTTTTTCTTATCTCAACATTTTATGCCTACACAAATAAGTAAGAAAAATATGCATCCAAGAAATGCTTAGGAGGAAAACATAGAGATAACAATGATCTTTTTAGAAAAATTTAAATGATTTTGTCATCAGTATCATAGCGATATAAAGGGATACATGCTCAATATTTATTCTTTGTAATACAAAGTTTGAAACAATAAATCTATGTTCTCCTTGATAAATTTCTATGGATCTTACTTAAAACAATATTAATTAGGTTCCAAAGTAAAAATGGTTCAAAATCAACAATAATGTTTGCCAAAGGCATTACATAATTCCCACGATCTAGATAAACAACATAAATAAATGTGTTCACCTTTCATAAGTTGGGATGGGGCTCTCATCGACCATAAATATAAAAGACAAGATATAGAGGAAATATGTTGAAAATTTAAACCCTTCCTTCTTCAAATGACTTCATTTAAATAGAATGTCAGTGCTACATGAGCCCTAACTACCATAAATACTTCACGGATTCAAGAAATTTCACATCTTTCTTCATGTACTCACATTGCTTTATTCACCCACACCTTAGTATACTGACACAAGGAGCGTACACTAATTTATTCTTTCACTCTCAATGGAATTTAAATAGGAACATTGCTCATGAGCAATGGAACAATGTGCCATGTTATCAATAACAAATTCTATCCACTATTTTCTTATTAAAATCTCTAGAAAACTCATAAGACAATTAAATTATGAACACAAGGTTTATTTTTCCATCTTCATTTCTACATCCACTTCCTCCTTTGTAGCCAATTTATTATTTCTCATGAAGGCAAGGCCCTCTAGTTCTTTCATAACATTAATAGTTTTTAATAATAGCAAAATTCTTTGTTCCAATATTTCACAAATACCAATTAATTGCTGCGATATGTCAATTCTATTATCTTACCAATGTTAAATTTTTTTCAATATATTATTGGATGGTAGGTTATCCTTTTTCATTTTATGTTCACTCATATCAATGAGATTTATAATAAATGTAAATATAAAACTTTTGTTAAAAGAGATATCTTTTTGCAGCTATGTGTTGAAGACTTACCTCAGAGAAAAAATCCTTCTAGCAAGCAAAGAGGCTCTATCTATTATCTCCCACAAATCAAATAATAAAATGATTATTTATTTAGTATTGGGAAAAAACAATCTTTCAAACTCCAAACAATATTTCTTGAGCCCTTTTAGCCTTTGATGATTTCTCAAGTGTCTCTTCAAAATCATCACTAGGTTCTCTAATGGAAAGAGGTTGTGTGAATAATGGATTAGGATTCAAGGAAACATCTAGTTCAACAAACCTATATTTTTCAAACTAATATTCCCATGATACTACTCATTTACAAAATGTGTTAATAGGTCTTAAGTCATTTGGTTCCTTTTCAAAGATATAATGGGTCCTAATCCTTTGGTATCTACAACAATGTTATAGTCTTCTAGAATTCTTTTTCCTATAACCTTGACCCTATCTATCTAGATCATTGTTGGCACAGGGGTAGACCCAGGGTTCAATGCTTAACAATGCACCAACAAAACCCCGATTACCAGCCCTTTCGGAAATACCGACAAAGCAAGCGAAGTATCACCCAAGGTAGAAGTAGGGGGTGTTACAAGACACAGGTGTCTGTAACCAAGTTGGGATACCGATCTATGATAATAGCACTTCACAGAATATTCTGTTAACACTTAGGAAGTGGACATTCATCAGTTTATTGAACCTATTAACACTGCAGAGCATAAACAAAGACAGATCTAGCGTAGTAAGAACAAGTGATTATATACCCTTAGCACTTAGCACTTAGCACTATAAGTTAAATCTAGCATTCATTTACCCTTAACATAAGTAAAGTTCTTAAGAAACAAAAGATCTATCTATTACACATCATAATCGAAGAACTAAGCAAATTCATAACAGGGGTAACACAACACAAAGCAAACCATGAGACACCAGATATACATGGTTCACCCCAGGGTGGGGCTACGTCCACAAACCGCTTCGCCTATTTATTATTTTGCGCAAGAAAGGAGATCTGCGCACTAAGCACTAGATCCTCCTTCTTCGCCTTCCAAAAATAGGTCAAATGCACAGAGCCACAATCTCTATCACAACACTTAGCACCTGCTACAAAATCAGAGTTGAGCACAAAGCCTCGACCACATACATTCCTTCGCACTAAGCACTTCTATTTCACACAGAACTACATGAAATTCACTACTTCTACAATACATTCCCCTTTATTTATACTTTACAAACCCTTACAATAAGGCCAAAACATGGGGAAAGCCCATGGGCCGACAACCCATAAGCCTATTACAAAACCATAGAGGACCCCTTACTGGGTCCACATAGCCTACAAAATAGGTGAGATCTGTGATCTCAACTCCAGTTGGGCGCTCCTTCTTCACCCAGCATGTCGAAGTCTGAAAGTGGGCCAAAACTGACCAAGGTTTCCCAAAAACTTGGTCGAGGGCCAACAGGCCCCCAACACTCACCTGTGACTGACTCGTCTTGAGTCATTCAGGTCCATACAATGCTGCTTCAAATGCCTCGAGCTTAACTTGATCTGCCTCAACTTGCTAGCTCACCTAAGCCTCCTGCTCAATGAGCTCTTAGACTGTCTGCTTTGTAACAGGGCCTTCCAAGTAGTTTTCTACTGTTGCAACTATTTGATCTAGCTGTGAGCCCTGGCTATTGATCTCCTCAAACAACTTGCAAGATTCGTCCTGCACAGGTTGTAATTTCTGTGTTACTTCCATCACCTTACCCTGGAGGGCAGCGATCTATTGTTGTACTATGCACTGCTCTTGGGATCTCTTCATCCTTTCTACTGCATTGAGCTGATTCATCTGCGCCTGCAATGAAAATGCCTGCTTCTGCGCCTCCCGTAATTGAGCCTCTAGTTTCTTTAACTCTGGATCCTTGGCAAGTCGTTCATATGTTTGGTCGCTTCTGTCACTCATCTTTTTACATGCTGAGGTGAGGTATTTTATACTTGCTACTACGTTCTTGGCAGACTCCTCCCTCTGGTCACACACCTCTTGTGGGGTTCTCGACATTGTTTGGGCCTCTAGTTCAACTATCCTAGCCTAAAACTATTGGAGGGTCTATGTGAGATTCACTACTTGAGTTTCAATAGGCTCCTACACCTCTTGTAACAAGACTGGCACAGAGCAACATGATTTTATTACCATTTCTTTGACCATGGCCTACTCTACGACAAAATTCTCTTTTTCCTTCTGTAGTTGGGCTTCACTAGCTCTCTTTTCTTCCTGAAGCTTCGCCTGAAACTTCACTTTCTCACTTTCATAGGTAGCTATACTACTCGTAGTTGTACTAGGACTTCGTCTTTATCCTTTTTCAAGGCTTCTGTAGCCTTCTCCTTCTCTTCCTGAGGTCTCTGGAACTGAGCTTCTGTTGCATCAACAAGCCTTATTAACTGGGCTAGTTCTTCCCCCAATTCTGTGGTTTGTGATGAGGAAGGCGCAATCGGCACTCTGGGCACTGGGCGGACCAAGCAAACAATCTGCTGCACTTACTTCAATTCTCTCTCATTCCTTCCATATAACTCCTCCTGTTTCTCTACGTATCTCTGCAACATGTCTTAAGAGGCATCCTCCATAGCTCTACAGACCAGACTGATGTCATCGTCAGTGAGAGTAGCTTCCAACTGTGGCTTATTGGTGCACATTTTCTTCCTTGTTGAAGGTTTCTTCGGAGAAATTTTCCTCTTCTGTGGTGTCACTGTCCCAATAGGGGGATTTTCAGGTGGGGTAGCTTCTCCTCTTCCTTGCTCTTCTTCTCCTTCATCTCCTCCTCCATGTCCTTCTGCTTCATCTTCTCCTCCTCCAGACCCATTATCTCTAGAAGTTTTATCCTCTTCGTCACTCTCTATGTCCTTGACTTCAACCTATTTTTTTTGTTTCTTCATCCCACTAGACTGTCTGACATGTTCAACTCGTGTAACTATCGGGATTCCTATAGTGTCAGTGTCAGATAACTTTGCATCGACGACAGGTACAAGAAATTCTTGTGGCCATTCCTTTGTAATTTGTTCCATATCTTCATCCGTCAGCTTGTAGTATGATTGCAATTCTTCCTGGTGCTCATCTCTTCATGTGGTACTATAAATGAAGTGGGGATCAACGTAGAACTTCACTATGGGCCAATATTGATGCAGGGTACATGGTGTCATACGCGAGAATGATTCAATGGTGACCTTTAATTGCTGATAGTATCTGTGAAACACGACATTAGACTGCCACTGCTTTGTCATATCATTGGTATACCACAGGGTGGAAAACTGAGTGGCCAGGGGCTTCGTAGGTTCAATATCTGGAAAATTAGCTCCTTCAGGCATCTTCCAAGCCACAAATGCGA
>CBVK0100919535.1:0-12167 GCA_900067695.1 Picea abies | reverse complement strand
ATATACTATTCTTTTCTCTCTGCATTTCTCTGTCCTTCACAATTTATCATCCCTCATCGTTTTCCCAGTGCGCAGAGCCAGGACACTAAGGTCCGCGCCACTCCATTACTCCGGGGCCTGCCACCATAACCCTTGTGTCCATGCTATCGCACATAATTCATTCAATCTTGGAGGTGCCATTTATGGAATAAGTATCGATGAAGGGAAGTTTGAACTGTAGCGTTTTTCATGGAATTTTAATATTCACGTTGCACTTTTGATACCAATTGTAAATTCAGGTTAAAGTCGGCTGTCAATTTTTTATACTAACACGAATTTACAATTGAATTACAATAAGTATATCGAAAATGCTGTTGTTTTTTGAAAGGTTACTCATGATATATGAACAAACCTCCTCCAGCTTCTCTTTTGGGTTCTTGCAATTAAGAGTTATTGCAGTTTTTTTTATTGAAGCGGACGAATCCAAATCTAAGAGTTTATTTTTCAGCTACATGATCTTCTTTTTCTTTTCTTTCTTTTTTCTTTGAAAAACTGAGATTCTGCGTTGTCTTAAAGAAAAACCATATGTAAATATCCCTGGTATAAATTCGATATTGCATGTAAAGAATGAATTCAGATCTAGCCACGCAATACTGCTTTTGTCGGGCATAATGGGATCGTGCATGTAAAGAATGAATTCAGAAGGCAATGAATGTATGAACAAAAAGTTATTCACAGTGACACAGATCTAGCCACACAACACTGCTTTTGTCGGGCATAATGGGTGCCACTCTGAACTGTACAGGATCGATATTACATGTAAAGAATGAATTGAGAACACAATGAATGTGTGAACAAAAAGTTATTCAAAGTGACACAGATCTAGCCACGCAATACTACTTTTGTTGGGCATTATGGGTGTTACTTTGCACTGTAGGTGATTATGTGATTGAAGAATGAATTCAAAACATATTGAATATATGTTATGTACATTTTGAGTGGGTTTAATGGTTATGAATATGTATTTTTTCCTAAAAGGTCATAAAGAGAGGTTGGGTATGTCACATTTTCAAATCTAAAGAAGGTAGGGTATGTATACTTCAATAGAGTTTACCAATCAAATAGTTGAGAAAAGGAAATCCCTTATCCCACAAACAAAAGATCTCATACACCAATTTAATATGACTTAACGGTGAACTTAAAAAAATAAAAATAAAATAAACAAAAAGTAAAATCTTTAAAAAATTATTACTTATTAAAAAGATTATTGTAAATGGATTGCATGCCTTATAACAATAATATAATAGTACGTTTTGAATTACTTAGCTCAGACCATCTTTTGGAGAGAATTACTCTCACCAAAACAATTATTTTGGTATCAATTATAAGTTTTTTTAATTATACATAGAAAAATGATTGATTAAACATATAAAAGATGATTATTTGAGCATGTACATTTTTATTTAATACTAAATGAAGTATTTTGGTATCAATTATAAAATTTTCAATTATACACTTAAAAATGATTGATTAAACATATAAAAGATAATTATTTGAGCATGTACATTTTTATTTAATATTATATAAATAATTATAAGTTATACATTTTTATATTTTTATTTAATACTACATGAAGTATTTTGGTATCAATTATAAATTTTTCAATTATACACTTAAAAATGATTGATTAAACATATAAAAGATAATTATTTGAGCATGTACATTTTTATTTAATATTATATAAATAATTATAAGTTATACATTTTTAATATAAAGACAAGGTTAATTAATTAAATAATATATGATGAAGCATGAGAAATAAATCAGCTTAAATTATAATTATTAGAAAATAAATATATTTTAGAGTGTATAAAAAGGAAAAAATATTTTAATTTTAATTAAATAAAAATTTAAAAAAAAGAAAGAAGAAATTCATATTTGGATAGAATTGTGGGAAAAGAAAAGTTGTTATAAGATATTAAAGAGAGTTAATAAATAACTGAAGTAGTAATTACAAGTGAACTCATTTAAATAGGAAATGAGGAGGAGATCAAATTCATATTTAGATAGAATTGTGGGAAAAGAAAATTTGGTCGGGAAATATTAAAGAGAGTTAATAAATAATTGTAGTAACTATAAGTAAACTCACTCAAATAGGAAATGAGGAGGAGATCAAGAGGACAACTAAGAGTAAAAATAGGAAATGTGGGAGTTGAGTGAAGATAAATAATTATTTTGGTGCACAGAGTATCTTTTGAAAATCTTGTAAGGGAACTTTGTGGCTAGGGTTTGGATGCGATCCAAGTGCTAGGGCATACAATAAAATGCAGACTGTAAACAAGATCGGATTTGTTCCTGTCAATAGATAACGAATATAAGTCATGACCATGGAATCCTCAAGTGTGGGGGCATGATCCCCCTCCTACTGAAATGCAGTAACAACTAAAACATGAAGCAAAGGGATGTCATGATCGTCCTTTGATTTGTCATCACACCTTTGAGCCTCAACAATACATGTGGATTCTTGCAAGGGAAAAGTGATGGAGATCAAGCCCGAGACATCCCATCCAAAGGTGGCTCGGGCTTGAGAACCAGGAAAATGTCTTCCACAAGCATCTGTAGCTCCGAGATATCTAGTTATCTCAACCAGGGTTGGGGAAAATACACAATATATGTAAGATCATGCACTGATAGGGAAAATCCTAGGACTCTAGCCTTCAGAAAGAGGTCTGAACAAATGGATCAATACTTGATGGAAACCAAAAGGCTATTTTGATCTCTAGTTGGGTTTAAAAGGCTTTTTCACCATCATTTTTCACAATTTAGAAGACAAGGAACAAATCTTTGACAATGGTCCATATTTATTCAACTTAGTCGAGCTCTATCTGAGATATTGAACAATGTGTTTTAGCCCAAAAAGGGAATATTGTATTCATGCCTCTGACTGGATCTAGTTATACTCGCTCCCTTAGGAATCTTGGCTGGAGAAAATCTTAGATGGAATAGGTAACACTCTAGGAATATTTCTTAAGGCTTTTGAAGAAACTCATTAGAGATGCTACACTTCTTATGCCCGGATCTGTGTTTATCTAAATATCTCCAAACCCTTTTCGGGTTCCATCTACCTAGAATATCATTATGAGAATGGAACTAGACAAATTATTGCGAGCACCTCCTTTTCAGATGTCGCAACTGCCATGAGCATGGGCATTTATTTCGAGACTACCCACTCAATGCTCCTCCTAAATATGAAAAGTTTGTGGTTGAGAAGCCCTTGGATGGCTTTACTCAGGTCTAGGGAAAACGAAGATAGGGCCATAAAAATATTGTCATCAATTAGGATAAAGCTACATCAACCAAAAATTCTTTCAAGATATTAAGCCAAGTTCCACAAAATCCTCCAACTAAAAAAGCATTGTTGCATGCAATAAATGGGCCAAGGCAAGAGAAAGGAAAAACTAATCCAGAACTAGTTATGAAGCAAATCACCCCCACATTGGAGAACATTTCGAAGGTGAGGTGAAGACCAAACTTCAGAGGATGGAGGTGATATGGAGATTGAACTAGATGAAAGAGAACTAGCAGGGATTGACCTGGTAGGTCTGGAAGAAGCATACCATAAGAAACAATTACACTCTCTCCCTCTGGATCAACTCTAAAAGGTGCACAAGGTCTTCCTTAACTCCACGACAAGAGCCTCACCTAGATCATGGGATTGGGAATACATAGGGATCCCCTCAAGGATCCACACAAAAAATATAAGGAGGACAAAAAGCACGGTAAAAAATCTACTCATCATCTAATTTAAGAGGTTGGTAGGTTCATGGTTAACTCAGGTCAGATCCAGCTGATCTCTGATAGTTTTAACCCTATTCCTCATCATGAAGATCATCTCATGGAATATATGTGGACTTAATGGAAGAAGTAAACAAATACTTCTTTGCAACATATCATGGACGAAAACATTGACATTTTGTTTATGTAGGAAACCAAATGTGTGGGAACAGAGGCTGATTCTATCCTAATGCGATGTTGGAAGCAAGGCCAATATATGCATACATACTCCAAAGAATCAACATGAGGAATTTATATTCTTTGGAATCCAATGAAAGACATCCTAAACAATTTCTTCACCACCAAATGGACTATCTCAGCAAGCTACGAAACCATTGGCTCAAACAAAGAAGGGTACATCATGAATGTATATGGTCCACACATTCAAGTAGAAAAACTCCCCTTTTTGCAAATTTTGGAAGGTTTGAGTGATATTACCAGATATCAACAATGGACTATAGGGGGAGGTTTTAATATCATCTTATCCCTAGAAGAGAAGAGAGGAGGTAATCGTCGATTGGAAGGATAAAGTGATGGTAAGCCTTAATACATTCCCTTCATCTGATAGATCTGGAGAACATCAATGGTGCTTTCACCTGGTCCAATAGAAGATCTAGATCTCAACAAATTTCATGTCACTTAGATAGGTTTCTAATATTTGAACCCATGATGTTAGATGGATTTGTTATGGAAGAAAGTATTCTCTCTATGGTGGGGTCATATCATTGGCCAATCCAGCTTTGGTTAGATATAACATGTACCCCGCATCACAAACCCTTGTGGTTTGAAAAATTATGGAAAACTCATCCATATTTCTAGGAGAATGTCCAGCAGTGGTGGTCGAAGGAAGCCATTCTTTATGGATCATTAATATATTGATTTCAAAAAAAGTTGAAGAATTTCAAACATCACCTAAAGGATTGGAACATGCACACCTTTGGAAACGTTTTCCAAGCTTAAAGAGATTTGGAACCGCAAATGAACGACATTCAACATGAGATTATTGCACAGGGAAGCTCGAAATGGCTAAGGGAGGAAGAAGCTAAGATCAAGAAACAACTGGAGGAGAGATATGCCCAGGAATAGATTCTCTGGAAATATAAATCAAGGGTACAATGGCTCAAGGAGGGGGGCNNNNGGGGGGGAATCCAAATTATTTCACCGCTCCATGATCCAAAGAAGGCATCTGAATTGCATCACTTGACTTGAGGACACACATGGAAAATCAATCATGATACACATAGATATTGAGAAAGAAATGGTAAGATTTTATCAAGATCTTCTTTCGGAACCATGTCCAAATAGATCAGAAGAAATTTCCAAAATCACATGGCACATTCCTTCTTTGCTTTCCAATGAAAAAAATGTTCCTCTCTTGAGGCTGATCACATTTGAGGAAGTGGACTTGGGGATCAAGGAAATGCCAGCTGGAAAATCTCTAGGCCTTGATGGTTTCACTATGGATTTTTTTCTTCATTGTTGGCACCTTGTTTGAAAAGAAGTCTAGCAAATGATAGAATATCATGAAGTTCAGGTCAAGTGATCCCTTCTTTAAATGCTACTTTTCTCACCCTGATCTTGAAAGAGGAGAGCGTCTCTCCTCCCAAGCAATTCCAGTCTATTGTTCTCTGCAATATTATCTACAAAATCTTAACCAAGGTAATTGCTCTTCGACTCAAACCCATTTTCCTTTTAATCATTTCGCATGAGCAATTTGGATATGCAGAGGGATGCCAAGTATTGGATAGCGTCATCCTATCCCATGAGGTTATCCATTCGTTGAAATCCTCAAGCACCCCTGGCATGCTTATTAAGATGGATCTCTCAAAATCCCTTGACAAGATCAGTTTTTAGTACATGCGCTATGTGATTCTATCCTTTGGTTTCAATAAGGAGTGGGTCCAATGGATCATGAATCTCACTTCCTCTGTCTTATTCTCTATCCTAGTTAATGGTGTCCCTTCCAGATCCTTTTCCACTTCCCGAGGCATTCATCAAGGTGATCCCCTTTCCCCTTTTATTTTTTTCATTATGGCAGAAGGCCTTAGCCACTACATCAAGGCTACCATCGTTGATGGATCATTTAAAGGTCTCACATTGCATGACATTAACCCCCGTATCTCCCACAATCAATTTTTTGATGATACCTTGATGATGGGATCCCCCACAACTTGTGAGGCCTGACGTATCCTTGATATGCTCAATGAATTTAGTGAGGCCTCAATAACTTCAATGAAATATGAAAAATCCCATATCTTCTTCTTCTTCTTCTTTAATACCCCTCGTGTTGTTCAATCCTACATCACTAGAATCCTAGGTTTTAGTCGGAGCTCCCTTTCATCCAAATATTTCGGTGTCCCTCTAATTGACAATGCACTCTACCATATATCTTGGGAAAGATTACTAGTGCTTTTTGAAAAAAGACTGAACTCTTGGAATTTTTGTACTCTCAATCTCGAGGGCCACCTAGTTCTTCTTAAATTGGTCCTACAAGCAATTCCATTATACATATTTTCAGCTCTAGATGCCCCTAAATCGATTCTCAATACCATAAAGAACATTAAATGTAAATTCCTTTGGCAAGGAACAAAGAAGGGACGCAAGTGGGCTCTCGTCAATTGGGGTGAGCTTTGTAAGCCAAAGACTAAAGTTTGGAGGAGGTCCAGGCTTAAGAGATCCTCATATTCTTAACCAAGTCTCGGGAACCAAGATTTGGTGGAGATGGCTCAAGCATCCCAATGATCTATGGGCCAGACTGTGGAGATGAAAATATACCCATGAGGTAGAGGAGGAGAAGCTCATCAAATGGAATGGGTGCATGCAAGGCTCCTAATTTGGAATACAACAAAGAAAAATCAATCCCTTATTAGAGACTATGCATTTTGGGAAATCTGTGAGGGATGGAATGCCCTCTTTTGGACATAATCTTGGTAGAAAATGCCTCCCCTCTCTCAACATCAATGCTTGAATGAGTTATACTCAATAATCAACTGTGAAAGATTGAATCATGTGGCAGACTATTGGAAACTTAAGAGTACCCCCACTCACTCGCAAGAGTGGAAAACCACTCATGAAGAGCTTGATATTCTAGCCGATACAGAGCTAGGGGCTTGGAAATATGAAGTATATCTCCACAAAATTAGACTCCAATAGGGCCTCAACATTCTGAGATGGGGTTATTCTCCCACATGCACGTTCTCTATCTGGGAAGCATATGGAATGAAGGCCTTCTTCGACCAGCTTCCCAAAGAACCCACATGGAATAATATATAGCGATATAACATATGGCCCAAAGTGAGTTCCTTTCTTTATCTAGTATCTCACAAGAGTATTCTCACCTAGGACAATTTATAGAAGCAGGGTTTTATAAGACCTTTGATTTTCCCTCTCTATCTTCAGATAGAGGAAACCAGTGAACACCTTTTGAACCAATTCCTCTATAGTTCACAAGTATGGGATCAAGTAGCTCAAATTATGCAAACCTTGGATCACAAAAAGAACAATGTCATCGACACAATGGCAGGTTGGAGACCAACACCCTTCAAAAATCCCATTCTCAATAGAATTTGGTAGTTATTATAAAGTTTATCCTTTGGAAAATATGGAAGGAAAGAAACCGAAGGATTTTGCACTTTGTGCATCTTCCTTGGAGAGATATCTGGGATAATATTAAGGGGAGCATTCTAGAATCGGTCAAAATTTCCAAATGGACAAGGAAGGATGTCAAGTGTGATTTGAATGAATAACCTATTTTCTAGGAATGGGACCTATGTCTTGCACTTGATCATGATCTGCCTCTGACCCGCCCCCTAGCGAATTGCATCCCTATTGGTCATGCCCCCCTTCAGGTTTTGTCAAACTTAATTTTGATGGATCCTATAAGGGAAACCCACACCTAACTGATTTCGATGCAGTTTTCAAAAATGACCAATGTCACATCCTTCACATTATTGTAGGTGGTATTGTATATGACAGGAATAGTGCAACAAAGATTTGGTCTCTAATCAAAGGTCTATAGGTATCTCTCTCCCAGGGTTTCTCTAAAATCATGGTGGAAAGGGACTCTTTAGTCATCATAACCATGCTCTCCAGACTCATTAATGGTTCAGCGCCAGCCAAGATTCCCCCCAGCTGGCGGATTCTAAGTAAAATAGAATTATTTCACTCTCTCCTCCTTTCCCATTTGGTTTTGATCCCCTCTTATGTTTTTCCTGAGGCGAATGAGGTAGCGGATCAGCTTGCTAATATCATAGTCTCTAGAAGAGAAACGAGTCTTGAATGTAATTGTGTCCAAAACTAAAAGCACCCTATCCTCTTGGAATGTATTGCTTTAGCATGGAGGGAGGATTATATGCCCTATGGGGTGTCATATAGCTAGAATGTACATTAAGGATGGTAACAGAGACCATGCCATTTGGCAGCTCGAGTCTCTAGGCACTCAGGAGGACAGGTCTCACCTATATTTCCTAGTCTAGATGCAATATATCACACGATTATGCAACAGAGGATATGGTATGAGAAGTTGGAGAGTTGATATGTTGACGCCATGAGGAATATTACCAGGCAGTTGGGAATTAAATGGGAAATAACTAATCACCCCAGTTCATGCAACAGTGAAAGGACTTCATGTCACCGCTTGGAATGTTTAATTCTTGGAATGTTTCCCCAAACCCATCATTATTCTTTTCATTGTTGGGTTTGTATGATAATATTTTTCTTTGCGTATCTATGAATCCTATTCCTCCAGGAATCACTATGCCACAATGATCAGATCTTGTTCGATTGCGCAGAGCCAACGGATATAGGAAACCGGGAGAGACATGCCCAAATAGTTTTGATTTCATTGGCAGGGGTAGGAAAAGGTGAGTGTCAGGTTCCCCAATCCATCACCCAGTAGAGAAAAACAAGAATCCTAATGAGGAGGAAGCCTTGGTTTGGGGTTGTAGGGTCGAGTGGTTCGATAAGGATGGTAACTTTGTCGGTTTTGGTCCACATTAGATTCCTCCTCTACTTTCTCCCTCTATGTTCATTCATACCAACCCTGAGACCTAGGATGATCACCGTGCAAAGACTCAATCTTCGAGTTGGTTCCACTTATCCACAGATGCCACAGATGCAAGTAGTAAGGACAACTATCCCCCACCAAGACTCATTGGGGAATCTTCAATAGATGATTTTCGAGCTGAGAGGAGAAGTTGTTGAACTCAATTTTCGCATTGAACTACAGGACCGTTGTATCTCCATGTTGGCGGCCATGCAAGTGAATTTGCACCAAAATCCATCAGAGTCTGACATGCTCGCCTAAGATGCTATTCTTCTCTAGTAACCTATCCTTCTTACGTTGGGAAGTAAGAGATATGGCACACTGGATGGCCATGTTTCTTCTCGTGTAGATGTTTTTTCTACTTAGTTTCTCTTTTGGTATAATGGTTATAGGCCATCGTAGCTTAGGATTTTAGTCTATTTATACTTTTGTGGACTCAATATCATATCTTTTTGGCCCTATGAGGCAGTTTTTACCTGAATTGTGTTGGTGATGAGTTGGTTTCGTTTCATGGAAATTCATATCCAACAAAGACTAAGTACACTTTTTTTTATAGCATGTAATTTATTAAATCTAACTTATAAAAAAAAATTAATAAGTATTTTATATTTTTAAATAAGTAATTATTTGTGCACATGTGCATCTGAGTGATACATGAGTTGGTGAATAGTAGGTAATTAGTGATGAATAGTAAATTTTATTTTTGAATGAGATGGACAACTAGCTTGAGCCACAAAAACTATAAAATAAAGACTTGAGCTAAAGGAAAAACATGTTTTGCACCCTAATGTTGGATAATTGTCATAATATTTAACTTTTTGTTGGTGATTATTGAAGAGTTTCATCTATTGAAGAGTGAAGAGTGTTAATGAAGTGGGAATTTCTTTTCAACCTTAGCATCTTCGCTCTTCTCTCAATTTTTAGATCGGTACTTTTCATTCAACCCCATTGTAACTCAGTGGGGAAGAAAAGTACCCACTAAAGTGGTAAGGTGGTTAACTAGTCGACAATATTTAATCAACGAGATAAAAAAGGGAAAATACCATGGCAAGTTGATACAAGGAGGAATATGAGTTTCAGATTCAAAGTTCTTCAAAAAGCTTTTGACAACCAAAACAAACTATATAAATATGTTTATTTCATATCATTTATAATTACAATATCTAAACTATAGTCTTTCTTTTCATATAATTCAATGGTAACATAGTTGTGATAGCCTTTGAAACTTGTATAAACTTACATATGAGCCTAATTAATATCACTAAATATAAAGACAAATTTTTCCTCATATATCTATTTATCTTGTGTAGCAATTTTCTCCATTCTTTGGATTGCGATTTTGGTACAAAGCAATCATAATTCTGAACTCATACTTGTATTATATTAATAAAATCCTTTGGAATCTTGTGCATGATGGATTCTACATTCTAGCTAATTTATGAATTTGATAAAATTAAACCATCTAATCCTTTATATCTGTTCTATATTCGGTTTATGAATTCAATCAAATTATGCTTGTTATTTTAAATGAAATTATATTTTGTTAGTTTAAATTATGAATTTAATGAAATTATCCCTAGTTATTTTAAATGAAATTATACTTTGCTATTAGTCCCTATCGAAGGCTAGCGGGACTATAGCATTCAATTCTCAGTTGACTTGGTATTAATTTGAGGTTTGACTATATATTTTTCCCCATCTATAATGTTCAACATAGTAAACTCAAGATTTTATTTTTTATATAATAAAATAAAACTCATTCCTCATAATTTCATTGGATGAGAGATTTGAACTCTTATTGCCAGCATAACTCTTCCCAGTTGTAATACCCCTAGGCCGAACCCAGTTGTAAATGTAAATGGAAATGTACTTAAGATGGTGAGTTGTTTGATATCATTTTTGTATGCAACTTCCCTGGTATAGTGCACACATGTACTACACAGTAAAATGATGAAGTGTGCACATTCTCGGATATCGTGCACAACAAACTTAAGTGCGCATGATTTTGAGTCCAGAGAGCCTTTGTATATATGTTGTGTTTTATAGGCCAGTGAACCAGTTTATTATCAGCCATAAGGCTTGTGTGATGATTAGGTTGGAGAGCCTAGATGATAAAGGCCAGTGAGCCTATTTTTGTATATGTCTCATCATTAGTATAAAATACATCATTGCATGTAGACAGACCACGATAAGAGAGTATGGGGGACTAAACTCCACTAGTTAGGGAAAGGGGGGGCTAAAAGTTAAGGAAAAGGGCTAAGCTAGGGAGCTTAAGCCAAAAATGAATATTATATTAATATTCCTTAAAGTATAAAGTATGAATCATTATTCTATCCTAAGTTCTAAGGATGGGGACAAGTGGGCCAAAGTAGCTCCCAACATGACAAGTGTCAAGTTGGGAACATGCATACATATAGCTTGGAATTAGTTCATTTTCCTGTCATTCCATGATCATTCACTCACTCAGTCAGCTGTCCTTCGTAGCTTCCTGTCACTATACCTGAACCTATATCCCTACCCATACATGTTTGTGTACCTAGTTAGCTTGGGAGTTGGATTGAAGAAGTGGGTTGTCAGGCCCGTGGGATATTGAAGAGGCGGGTTGTCAGGCCTGTGAGAAATATGTCTAGGTGAGAGAATTGTTGGGAATTGATTTCTGAAGGTGCTAAACTACAACTACATGGCTCTAAGTCTTCATGTTCGGCCTGTTGTTGAAGCCCAGAAAGGAAGTGGGGAAGCCAAGGGAATGTTGAGCAGAGAAGGGGCACACTTCCTGGTGTGGGACAGGCATGTGGAGAATGAGGGACTATAGGTTGTTAGTTTGAGTTGGCACCTATGACAGAGTCTTTCCTATTGTCTGAGATACATCAGCCTAGTTAGGAATCCCTTTACCCGGATGGATTTTAGTCCCAACTTGGGGGTGACCCACTGCTGAGAGTGATGAGCAGTGTGGTCTAAGGCTGGGAGGTTCATGGAAGGTCTGCGCGCAGTTGGTGATATTCTTACCAACATAAGTGTCAATTGTGTGTTAAATTACATACTGCATTATTAATTATGTGTTTATTTTTATGGGTTTATCCTATGTGTGGTTTATAACTCTCTTTATATTTATGGGTATTGCCTATCTATGTTGCATGTATATGTTATTGCTATTTCCGTATGAATTTGTGCATTTAAAAAATGTATTTTTTTGTTTTGAGTTTTATATAGGATGATTAAGAGGGTAAGTGATTACTTGTGTTTCTTTAGAATTTTGTTTCTGTGCTTGAAAAGCATTAAGAGAAGCTTTCCAAGATCACCATACTTTTGT
>CBVK0100919530.1:0-10964 GCA_900067695.1 Picea abies | reverse complement strand
CTCTTCCGATCTCACCTAAGATGCTGAAAACTCTGACATTTGAGATGGTAAGGTTGAAGATGGAACAAAAACAACCCAGTAGACCTGCACAAGAGGGTGGATACATAAACCAAAATTAGTTCAGGAGGCAGAACAATGCACCTCAAATATTACCAAGGGAAAGAAAAAATCAAGATGATCAAAAGGTTTTGCCTCCTTTCCAGAATAATGCAGTAGATGAGAAGGAGGATGAATATGATACAAAATATGACCCTACAATTCACCTAAATGATTCTGAAGCATCTCCTATGCATGTGACACAACAAGATTATGAAGATGCTTTGATTTTAAACTAGTTTGAGGAAGGGGATGTTGATTAGATCATCCAAAAGGAACCTAAAAGGAAGAGGTACAATCTTCGATCTGGTTCAAATACACCTAAAGTGGATACACCTGTTTCCACAAAGAAGGCTAGTACTCTAGTTAAAACAAGAATCATCAAAGGAAGTCCTAAGATTCAGGTTGATCAACCATTGAAACAACTTGCCAAGGATAGTACTGCTGACATAAAGGAATTAGAAAGAAATGTTTCTTCTTTCAGTTTATAACATGAAATCAACAAAATCAAGATTTTAGTGCCATTGTTAGAAATCATGAAGACAAAACCCTTTAGAAAGAATGTCCTCAAGGCTCTACAGTCTCCAACAAAAGTTACCTTTTCATATACAGTCAATCTAGAAGATGAAAACCCAGCTGTAACTATTGTACCTCACATTGAAGACATAATTGATGCCTCTCCCCCATTTTACATTTCATTAAATGTGCATGACTAGATATTGCACAATTGCCTAATGGATTCTGGTGCCTCGCATAATGTCATGCCTAAGGTGGTGATGGAAGAATTAGGGTTGGACATTACTAGACCATATCATGATCTATATTCTTTTGACTCAAATCATTTCAAATGCCTTGGAGTTATGAAAGATGTGGTTGTTACTCTTTCCCAATTACCTATGAAAAGTGTGGTACTAGATGTTATTGTGGCTGACATACCACCAAAATTTGGAATGCTTCTTTCAAGATCTTGGACCAAGAAGGTAGGTGGTACTCTATAGATAGATCTTAGTTATGCAACCATACCTGTTTTTTGTGGGTAACATCAGAGATTATACAGACAAGTAAGAATGGCTTATTTGGTAAGTGATCATGAAAACCCCACCAATCATCCTATATATGCTATAGAAGACGATATTGGTTCTTCTATTTTTCATATGAGTGTTGAGATGGCAGAAGTATCAGTTAGGAAGACAACAACTGCAGTTGGAGATAGTGAAAATAATTTTATTTGGAAAATGTATTTTGATGGAGCATGTTCTAAAGAAGGTCCTGGAGCTAGGATTGTCTTCATTTCCCCTACTAAGGAGGTGATTCCTATGTCATATAAACTTGAATTTGACACCACCAATAACATTAGTGAGTATGAATCCTTTCTGTTAGGTTTGAAAGATGCAAAAGATATGGGTATAGATAAACTTTTTGTTTTTGGAGATTCAAAATTAATTATTCACCAGATCAAAAATATATATCAAACCAAACAACAAAGGTTGAAACAATATAGAAATGAGGTGTGGGATTATGTGGATAATTTATTTTTGGCATTCAATATTACTTTTGTGCACAAAAATTTAAATCACCAGGCTAACTCTTTGGCACTTGCAACTAGCAAATTTAAAACTCCAATGTTTCCTAATCTGAAGTTTGAAGTTGAGGTCAGACAAAACCCTCAATACCAGATAAAATAAAACATTAACATGTCTTTAAAGATGATGAGGAAATTCAAAGATTCTTGAAAACTATTGAAGATTTTTCTAACATTTAAATAGATCAGGATGATGAAAATGGTGAAGCCGAAATACATGCTGCAAAGGTCCTTCAAGATACTATTGTTGGGCACAAAATAATTGAACTAAAGACAAACCATCTGCCTAAAGGTTTGCTTCCACTAGAGAGGTTGTTCGATCACAATGATGTTTCCAGGAAGGCTGTTATCCAAACAGAAGAAACAGATGTAGTGGACTGTGACATCAGTCTTGATACAAATCCCAAGTTGGTCAAAATATCTAAGCAACTGTCACAGAAACAGAGAAGACCATATGTTGAGTTAATGAAGAAATATTCAGATATATTTTCCCGGTCTTATGAAGACTTGAAAGTGTTTGATACAAAGACCATACAACAAAAAATTCCTCTGAAACTTGGGTCTAAACCTGTTAAGAAAAAGTCTAGGAAATTTAATCCTCTACTGTTACCCATAATAGAAAAGGAGTTGAAAAGATTATTAGAAGCCAAAATCATGGTTCCATTGAGATACAATGAATGTGTAGCCTTGTCAGGAAGAAGAATAGGGAGATAAGGCTCTGTGTGGACTTTGGGAATTTGAACAGGTGCTCCTTGAAAGACAACTATCCATTACCAAAAATGGATCATATCTTACAGATATTTGTTGGTGCAAAGAGGATCTCTATGCTTGATGGATACTCAGGGTACAATCAAATATCAATAATGGAGGAGGATAAAAAGAAAACAACTTTTACCACTCCATGGGGCACTTTTATGTATGAAAAGATGTCCTTTGGACTAATCAATGCAGGAGCCACATTTCAAAGGGCTATGGATATTTATTTTATTGGTGAAAAAGACATGTTTGTGATTATTTATCTCGGCGGCATCACTGTATTTTCAACATCTGATGAAGAACATTTACAACAGTTGAAGTAGACTTTTGAGAAATGCAGAAGGTATGGCATAACACTTAATCCTAAAAAATCACACTTTGCCATGGAGGAAGGAAATATTTTAGGACAGATTGTTTCCCCTAAAGGTATTAAAATAGACCCAGAAAGATTCAAGGCTATCCAAGAAATAGATATTCTGAGAAACAAGAAGTCTATTCAGTCCTTCATTGGTAAAATTAATTTTTTGAGGAGGTTTATACCTAATTTTGCAGAGATTATCAAATACATCACTGACATGTTGAAAAAATATGTAGAAATTAAGTGGATACCTGAAGCTAAAGAATATTTTGAAAGAATTAAGCAAGCTCTTCATGTTCAAGCCCCTGTTCTCATTAGTCCAGATTATTCCAAAGGATTCATTATTTTCTCATTTGCATTAGAAAACACCATAGTTGTTGTCCTCCTGCAAAGAAATGAGAAAGGATATGAGCAACCCATCTCCTTCTTTAGAAAAACCCTCAGAGACTCTGAATTGAAGTATGACATAATGGAGAAATAGGATTATGCCCTGGTATAGGATCTGAAGTCCTTTACAGTATATATCATTCAATTTGAGATCATAGCTTATGTATGAAGCAATGCAGTCAAAGACATATTGGTTCAGCCTGACTGTGAAGGAAAGAGAGGGAAATGGATAACAAAAATCCTATAGTATGATCTCACCATAAAGCCTACTTAGTTGATAAAAGGTCAAGGCCTTGCCAAATGAATGACAAAACCTAATTGCTAAGCAATTGGGTTGTACCATCTTTCAGACAAGACACAAGATTCTTCTTTCTAGATTGAAGAAACAAATTCACAGGTAAACAAAAAATATGTTTCTTCACCATGGTACAAAGATATCGCATTTTTTCTGCTGAATTTTCAATCTCCCCCAGAGTTGGATAAATCAAAATTCATATCATTAAAGTTAAGAGCAGTGAATTATTGCATTATTGATCAGATCTTATTCTGGAAAGATCCTAATGGTTTCTTGTTGAGGTGTGTTAATGGAAAAGAAGTTGAACAAATTTTTTATGATCTACATCATGGTGTGTGTAGAGGCCATCACCATTGGAAGGTTACTACCTTCAATATTCTTAGGGTAGGCTATTATTGGCCTATTGTATTCTCAGATATTTTTTCTTGGGTCAGGGCATGTGAACCTTGTCATAAATTTGCTGGAAAACAAAAGCTTATGTCTCTACCTTTAAAACCAATCGTCACTCATGAACCATTCCAATAGTGGGGCTTGGATTTTATCAGAGAGATCAATACTTTATCTTTAGGACATCATAGATAGATTCTTACATCCACTTATTACTTTACAAAGTGGATCGAAGCAATTCCGACTCAGAATGCAATAAACAAGGTAATCATGGACTTTCTAGAAGGATATATTTTTTCTAGGTTTGGCTGTCCTAAAAAACTAGTCACTGATAATAAACAGTCTTTTAAATCAAATTCCAGGATTAAATTATGTGATAAGTATAGTATCAAATTGGTTCATTCTACTCCCTACTACCCCCAAGGGAATGGGTTAGCAGAATCTTCCAATAAGACTCTGATAAGGATTATCAAAAAACTATTGGTAGAAAATAAAAAATCATGGGATTCCAAGTTAAAGTTTTCCCTATGGGCCGATCGTATCAGCAACAAGAAGTATATTGGGACCTCTCCTTTCCAAATGGTATATGGGACATAAGCTATTCTTCCAACTCAATTGGTCTTACTAGTTTTAAATATTTTACAAGAAGAGTTAGAAGAACCCAATGATCTCCAAAGGAGAATTTTTTAGATGATTGAAGTTCATCAGGTCAGAGAATAGGTGAATCAGAAAGCTGTTGCTCACTAGAGAAAAGTCAAGGCTACAATTGATAAGGGAACTAAGAAATATGTTTTCAATGAGGGATATTTGGTGTTAAGGTGGGATTCTAGGAGAGAGGATAAAGCAAAACATGGTAAGCGATAACCTATGGTACGGTCCTTTCAGAATAGCCAAGGTAATGGACAATACCACTTTTCTCCTACATAATTTAGACAACGCATAAAATTTTGGAGGTCCAGTGAATGGGAGGTTCTTGAAGCACTATTTTCTCTAAAGTCTCATCAGGTTTTCAGTTAGTACAATAAGTTTTCTTTTCAATAAAGACTCCTTATACCCAATGGACTTGTTTTTACAGTTATGATGCGAATAAAGATTGACAAATGCAAGGAGATCAGTGAATCATAAATAAAGGAAAAGGCATTGGTCTGCAGTTCTTGGAGTTTATTATCAAAACTCCATCCCCAAAAGGAGCCAGTGTTAGTCTCTAATTCTACTTTTGATTTAGTGAGAAATCCTAATCCTAAACCCTTCCTACCTGCACTTCATTATCTACTTTCATTTGATTTAAATCATTGCTTTTAGCTTGTTATGGTTTGTGTTTTAGCTTTTTGGATAATTTCTTTAAGTTTGGAGTTTTAAGACATAGTTTTGAATGATGTGTCACTTCATATGCATGTTTGAACTTTACAAATTCAAATTATGCTAAGTCATTACTAGTGCTACTGAAATAACATTATTCCTATAGTGCAAATATAATCATGCCTTAATATGCGTCCGCCACCCAGATTCTGTTATGATTACCAAGATCATGGACTAAGAGTTCACATGTGTCCCACGATGGCTCTCGAATCATTTGATGATTCAAACCATTACATGATCAGATTTCTCTGTACCTGCAAAGGACTCATTTCAAATTGTTCAATTCCCAAAGATCATTATTTGAAACAGTCACTCTTCGTCCTAATCTTGCTGAATTTTAAGTGCAGATGTTTTCTCAGGAGAACGATTATATATTAACAGAATGGAGGTAGCATATCCAAAATCCAAACAGTGCCAGTTGTAGCACTGTGTTTTGATGGTGCCTAAGAGGAGTGGATAAGTGGTCAGATTAGAACCCGAGGGTGCCGAACTTCTCGAAACCTATCCTCAGATGGCTCAAAGTTTCAAAGATGTTGGTTGGTTCGAATTCCTCACCACTTTCCAAGGTCAGGATGAATAGGTCTCTATGGAGTTTGCACAGAACTTTGATGGTTATGAAGTGGAGATCGGGAAGTTTCTAATGCTGGTGACAGAACAAACAATTTCCAAATCTTGCAAATTGGTGGTTGGAGGAGAACGATGGTGGAAGAAGGAGCATGTGTTTACAAAGTTTGTTAATCAATTCTTGCTTCCAGATAAGAAAAATATGAATTGGAGAAAGGGGGTTCCTCACAGATGGATTAGACCAGAATGGCACACTGCTCTGATCGTGATCCACAGGTATATCATCTGCGAAGGTAGATTCTCACTAATTTATATCTATCACATTAGGTTATTAATGAATCTAAATGGTGATTATCCTTTAAATATGCCTTACTTTCTACTCAAAATCTTGACCAAGATGTCAAAAAGAGTGCAGTCACTCTCCTCCAATGCAAAGAGAAACCTATTTCATCAGGTCTTAATTAAGACTCTAGTCGTGTTTTCTCTGAGAGAAATATAGAAACCCTGGAGTTGGCTCATGCAATCCTTAAAACCTGAACCACAATCCAACAAATAGAAGAAAGGCAAAGGAAAAAATATTGTTACACAGAAAATAAATTTTTTAATTGATGAAACCCCAGTTAAAGAGGAAATGCCTACCATCAGGGTGACGGGGAATAGCAGAGGCAAAAGACCAAAATTGGATCCAGATATTGAAATTTTTTATGAGGAAGACGTTAAAGGGGAAGAATATTCAGATGGATATTTTGATATTAAAACTACATCCAAGCATGAATCACCTTCAACCCATAGAAAGGGCGTTGCAGTTAAAAGGAAAAGGAATAAAGGTGTGCCTGTGTCTCAAAACCCTAGAAGGAATTCTACTAGGGTTACCAACAAATAAAGGTTGAAGTCCAAAGCCATGTTCAATCCCTCAATCAAAGAAAAAAAAGTCATAGTTATAGAAGATCACTCTGAAGATGCTGGAGCAGGTACAAGGAAAAAAGAAAAAAGACCTCCATTGCATAAGAAACCAACAAAAAGAGGTAAACAGATCATTTCATCATCTACATGACCTATAACAAGAGCTACAACCAGATTGGAAAAAGCTAAAGAAATTGCTAAAGGCATGAGTGAGATCCCTAAAAATAAAATGGGTTACCTTATAGATTTAGATCACATATCAGATATGCATGAAGCCATGGATTCAGTATGATCTGATGAAGAACACAGCTCAGGATTGGTTTCTAAATACCAAGTTAAATTGAGAGAACCCAAGGTTTCCATAAATCTGAATGAGCCTGCACCTTCTAAAGAGTTCCCTGAATTCAAGGTTAAAGTCAGAACTGATAGAGAAAGGATCAAGGAACTCCAGAAGACAGTGAGACAGTTGAAGAGAGAAAAGACCCATATAGAGCAATGGAGTGCTCGTTAGCAAGAAAGGATTCAAGGTTTCAAGAAGAATAAAAAAGAGAAAAGGGCATTGCTCAAAGAACTCAGAGAAATAAACTTCAGACTCTATTGGCATAATGCCATGCTTACCACAAAGCTCAAACAAAAAACTGCCAAAGCTATTGCTATTATCATACCCTAGAAGTTTCATGAAGATTGGTACAATCATAATTTTGATATTTTTCAGAAAATATGGAAGTATCTACTCGTTTTGGCTTGTGAGATGCAAAGACCTCGAAATGTATGACCAGATCAAACTAATCCCTATTTTGTAGAATCGAATGTAATGCTGGCAAGATCATATGATATTAAGTTGTTGAGCAATGATCTATTTTTGTAATGTAAATGCTCTTTTTGAGCTAACCTCCCTAATAGATAGATGTTATCTAGATCTAGTCATTAAAAACACTCTAGAAAATAGGATCGAGGGTTTTGTGGATAGTTTAAATAAACAGAGGAAAGACTCTATTAATGTCGAAGAATTGGAGATGCAGAGGACTTGTTTTGTGAAACTCCTTGTAAAGGAATTTATGTTCTATTTGACACTTAATAGCAAAGTCATATGGATGGTTAGACACTCTTTTCTACTCTGTTTTTCTTTCTTCATGCTTGAATTTATTATTCAGACTGCAATGCATTTGTTTCTTGATTGTTAATTAATACAATAAAGAATTTGTTGTGGGAATTAATTTCAAGTTTTGATTTCAAGCTGATGTTCTTGTTTCTTTATGATATTCTGAGACAATAAGTTATGTGAAGTTGACAAATTGAAGGCTTCATCCTCTCTTTTCCTTATTGGTTTAATCCATCTATGTGGCTACCTTTTACTCAGTCAATGGGATACACTATGTTATGATCTTGATTTTCATGTTATGTTATAACCTTGAGCCAGTTTTCAACCACCTTATTCAAATAACCAAATTATAAAAACCTCCTAAACAACTTTGCAATAAACCGATGATGCCCTAGCTTGCCCTGTCAAAATCAAGTGCAACTTTAGGGACTAACAAATTCCATTTTGAGTTCTTGGTGATTCCCTTTGTCCTTTGCTATGCACCTTCCACCTTACAAAGTCTCATGAACCACATATTTAAACCCTTTGTACATCATTTTGTCCTTGTCTTTTTTGATGACATCGTAATCTACAATAAAACTTGGTAATCCCATGTTACCCATGTGGATTAGGTCTTACAACTACTTTATCATCATCAATTATTTCTCAAAAGGTCCGAATGTACCTTTGGTGTATTAGAAGTGGAATATTTGGGCCACATTGTTAGTAAGGATGGTGTATGAGTGAACCCCAAAAAATGTTGAAGCAATGAAGGATTGGGTACATCTTAAGATTCTTAAATGTTTACGAGGTTTCCTTGGTATAATAGGGTATTATAGAAATTTTGTCAAGAACTATGGAAAAATTGTTGTTCCTCTCACTTCCTTAAGAAAAATGTTTTCGGTTGGATTGAAGCAGTAGATCAAGCCTTTGAGTATTTTAAGGATGCTATGTTGACAACCCCAGTACTTGATCTTCCTAACTTTAGGAAGACTTTTATTTTGAATGTGATTCCTCAGGAAAAGGCATAGGCACAATTCTCATGCAAGAAGGAATACCTTTGGCCTTTACCAACAAATAAATTTATGAGTGACTCTTGGGAAAATAGGTTTTCTTAGTGAGGTTTAGAGAAGAAAGATAAGTAATGTGATTAGTTTTAACTTTAGTATACTTTTTAGCGTGTTTTATTTTCATTGAGTGGCATTTCTTGCGCTAAATTTGACACAAAACATCATTTTGTATTTAGGACCATATTTTTCTTCCTTTTTGGAGATTTAGTGCCAATTTTAGTGTCAAAGTGTAATTTCCATAATTTTAGCAACAAATTCAATGCCCAAATTAGCTTCCTTAAGGTGCATGCCTAATAAATTGCATTGGATTTTAGAGGGCATGTCATAATGGCAATAGTTCTAGTGTTAAATTTAGCATTGACATTGTATTTCTCAACATTTTTGGCTACATATATAGGGTATATGATTCCAAATGATAACATACATTGGATATCTTTTTGAAAAAAATATTTATATTTGTGGGACAATTTATATGGTCCCTTCTTTATGGTTTTTGCTCCTGGTATTAGCTAGAATTTCATTTCACCCATTTCTTTAACCAACCCTTTCAAATCCTTATAGTCCCTGGAAAAGACGCATCGATACTCCTTTAAAAGGTCGAATATCCTCATGGTTTGCTTCTTAGTCCAATAGTCACCAATGCGAGCCATTTTTGGTCAACCATCATTTGATATGTCAACGTCTTTGAAGTTTATTTCTACAACCATCCATTTTGGTGGCTTAGATTTATTGAATTTACACTTTGCTTGATGGACTTCGTTGTAAACAGGTGGGAATTTGTATTGGTTTGAGGATTCATGGTTATCATGATTTAACAACTTCATACATATTTTACTTGTTTGGCTATCTCTTGGTGGTCCTTTCTCCATCTGGATATTTTTCTAAGAAAACTTTCATTTTCCATGTCAATTCGACATGTGGTATGAATCCTTTAATTATGAAATGCTATGAAATTACAAGTTGAGGTAGACCATATGTCAACCTATGCTTTCCATCTTGTCTATTTTATTTTGGTGCCTTGTTGTTTAATGCAATCTCTTAGTTCATTGATTGTGTCAATCAAGTTGGTTTCTGCAGGGTTAAATGAAAAATATTTGATGCAGTTTTCTCTGAGGTCCTTCTAGGTGAAGCTTTCTCTATGTGCTTCTTCTATTTTATACCATTTATAAGGGAGAACATCCAATGTATTAGAAAACAAGTGAGGCCAAACCTTTTTTCCTTGTACCAAATTTTTCTCCATTCTCTCTCAAATTCTTTGACATGGGTTAGAGGATCAAATCCTAGTTTAAAGTTGGGAATATTTTTTGTGGTTGATAGCTTCTTCCCCTTGAAATTTTTCGTGAAGTATTTCGTCGCGACAATCCATGTCTATAGTGGGGATGCATGTGTATCCCACCATATCATAACTTATCTTGGGAATGACTGTACCAAGCTCTATAATTGACCGTGCTCTCCCACTATCTTAGATACATCATCAACATTCATTGATGGGGATTCTCTTTCGTTGAATCATAATGGTTTGGTTGAGGTCGACTTAAATTTGGTGGGTATTAGAGTCAGATTATGTTTATTTTTTTTCTCATATATAGAAGGTACCACATGAACTAAGAAGCACGATTGAAACTTGTCTTGAGGGATGGCTTTGATTGACCAACATTATTTGGATTTTGATTCGTAGTTTTCTATCTACCACTTTTATATTTTATTGTCTTAGTTTTGGTGTATTGACAATGGTGATCCATGCAACAATTCTCCTTGTGGGTTGGGCTCAACATTATCCCAATCTCCTTGTATGAATTGATAAAATTGGTGTTAAGTTCCTGAATAGATCTACAAATATAATCACCACAAATAATGAATACACAATAGATCCACAAAGCAAGATATAAGAAACCACACTTTATTAGAAGAAAACCCTTGAGGTAGGGAAACACCATACAATGGATCCTATTATGGAAGAGATCCTCTCCTGTTCACTTGCCTCTTCGAGGGGGCATCCTCCTATTGAGCTTCAGCTCCAAATACAATACTTCTCTTCATGTCTCATTACATTTCTTGAGCCCCTTTATATAGTGATACCATCACCTAAGAACATTCTAGAGGAGGAATCTTCTAGAAGTAGAACC
>CBVK0100919529.1:0-26362 GCA_900067695.1 Picea abies | reverse complement strand
TCTAGCTACCTTACAATTGGCCTCTTGGTCCTCTTCCCAAGGTTTCGTCGACGCAATTTCCGGAGATAATATAGAAAATGGATTTTAGGTCGATGGAATGATATCTTAGGGGCCCCAATGCAACTGAAGGTTCAGGCAAATGAGTCTTGTTTTGAGTTTTATCACGAGTTGCAACTTGTCTCCTCAAGCCATTTAAGGACATGTGGTCAATTTTTTTCGGGGGCCTAAAATCCAAACCGAGTATCATAACAGACTTTCGTAAGATACCACAAGTCTATTTGGCCAAGGAACACGTGACTACACTAGCCAAACAAACCTGACACAATGTTCTTTAAAATCGACCTCCTCTTCAGAAATTGTACTATGCCTCATTGACCAAAATCCTAGTGTTGGAGATACTCCAAAACATTGTTTCCAGTCGATGTAATGATAGAGTAGGAGCCCCAATAGTTGAAACCTAGTGCTCCAGATCCAAAGGAACTAAAGATTCATGCATCTGAGTCCCGGTTTGAGTTTTATCATTAGTTGCAACTCTCCTCCTCAAGCCATTCAAGGACATGTGGCCAATTTGGTCTGAGGGCATAAAATCCAAAAGGACATGTGGCCAATTTGGTCTGAGGGCATAAAATCCAAACTGAGCAGCATAATGTTGTTCTGTAAGCTCCCACATGTATTTTTGTCCAAGTCCCATGCCACTACACTAGAAACAAATGCCCGACAGAGTGTTCTTGAAAATCGAGCTCATCTTCAAAAATTCCACTATGCCTCATTGACCAAAACCCTAGTGATGAAGATACTCCAACAAATGGATTTTTGGTCAACGAAATGATAGCTTAGGGGGGGCACTAGCTAAAACCCAATGCTCTTAATCCAATGCAACTGATGGTTCATGCATTTGAGTCCCGGTTTGACTTTTATCGTGAGTTGCAACTCACCTCCTCAAGCCATTTAGGGACATGTGGTCAATTTGGTCTGGAGGCATAAAATCCAAATTGAGTAGCATAACAGACTTTGATAATCTCCCACAAGTCTATTTGGCCAAGGCCCACATGAATACACTAGACAAAAAGACCTGACATAGTGTTCTTTAAAATTGACCTTCTCTTCAAAAATTGCACTATGCCTCATTGACCAAAATCCTAGTGTTGGAGATACTCCAACAATTTTTTTTTTCGGTCAATGGAATGATAGTGTAGGAGCCCCAATAGTTGAAACCTGGTGCTTCGGATCCAATGAAACTGACAATTCGTGCATCTGAGTCTTGGTTTGAGTTTTATCGATAGTTGCAACTCGCCTCCTCAAGTCATGCAAGGACATGTGGCCAATTTGGTCCGAGGGCATAAAATCCAAACCGAGTAGCATAATGTTGTTATGTAAGATCTCACGTGTATGTTTGGCCAAGGCCCATGTGAATACACTAGAAACAAATGTTTGACAGAGTGTTCTTGAAAATCAAGCTCATCTTCAGAAATTGCACTATGCCTCATTGACCAAAACCCTAGTGTCAAAGATACTCCAAAAAATGGTTTTTTGATCGATGAAATTATAGCGTAGGGGCCCCACTAGCTGAAAATCAATGCTCTTAATCCAATGCAACTGACAGTTCATGCATCTAAGTCCTGACTTGAGTTTTATCATGAGTTGCAACTCACCTCCTCAAGCGATTTAGGGACATGTGGTCAATTTGGTCCGGGGGCATAAAATCCAGACCAAGTAGCATAACAGACTTCTCTAAGCTCTCGCAAGTCTATTTGGCCAAGATCCATGTGACTACGCTAGACAAAAACACCCAACACAATGTTCTTTAAAATCGACCTCCTCTTAAGAAATTGGACTATGCCTCATTGACCAAAATCCTAGTGTTGGAGATACTCCAAAAAATTGTTTTCCGATCAATGGAATGATAGTGTAGGAGCCCCAATAGTTAAAACCTGGTGCTCCATATCCGATCCAACTGGTGTTTCATGCATCTGAGTCTCGGTTTCAATTTTATCGATAGTTGCAACTCACCTGCTCAAGCAATTTAAGGACATGTGGCCAATTTGGTCTGAGGGCATAAAATCCAAACTGAGCAGCATAATGTTGTTTTGTAAGCTCCCCCATGTATTTTTGGCCAATGCTCATGCAAATAAACTAGAAAAAAATGCTCGATAGAGTGTTCCTTAAAATCAAGCTCATCTTCAGAAATTGCACTATGCCTCATTGACCAAAACCCTAGTGTTGTAGATACTCCAACAATTGTTTTTTCGGTCGACAAAATGATAGTGTAGGGGGCCCACTAGATGAAAATCAGTGCTCTTAATCCAATGCAACTGACGGGTCATGCAACTGAGTCCCAGTTTGTTTTTTATCACGAGTTTCAACTCGCCTCCTCAAGCCATTTAGGGACATGTGGTAAATTTGGTCTAGGGGCATAAAATCCAAACTGAGTAGCATAACAAACTTTTGTAAGCTCCCTCTAGTCTATTATTCCAAGGCCCACATGACTACACTAGCCAAAAACACCCGACACAGTGTTCTTTAAAATCAACCTCCTCTTTGGAAATTGCACTATGCTTGATTGACCAGAATCCTAGTATTGGAGATACTCCAACAAATTGTTTTCTGGTCGATGGAATGATAGCGTAGGATCCCTAATAGCTGAAACCTGGTGCTCCAGATCTAATGCAACTGATGGTTCGTGTATCTGAGTGTTCTTGAAAATCGAGCTCATCTTTAGAAATTGCACTATGCCTCATTGACCAAAACCCTAGTCCCATAGATACTCCAACAAATGGTTTTTTTAGTCGACAGAATGATAATGTAGGGGCCCCACTAGTTGAAACTCAATGCTCTTAATCCAATGCAATTGACAGTTTGTGCATCCGAGTCTCGGTTTGAGTTTTATCATGAGTTGCAACTCACCTCCTCAATTCATTTAGGGACATGTGGTCAATTTGGTCTGGGGGTATAAAATCCAAACCGAGTAGCATAGCAAACTTCCATAAGCTCCCGCAAGTCTATTTTTCCAAGGCCCATGTGACTACACTAGCCAAAAATCCAACACAGTGTTCTTTAAAATCAACCTCCTCTTCAGAAATTGCACTATGTCTCATTGAACAAAATCCTAGTGTTGGAGATACTCCAACAAATTGTTTTTCGGTCGATGGAATGATAGCGTAGGAGCCCCAATAGCTGAAACCTGGTGCTCTGGATCCAATTAAACTGACGGTTTGTGCATTCGAGTCCCGGTTTGAGTTTTATTGATAGTTGCAAGTCACCTCCTCAATCCATTCAAGGACACATGGCCAATTTGGTCTAAGGGCATAAAATCCAAACCGAGCAGCATAATGTTGTTTCGTAAGCACCCGCATGTATGATCGTTCAAGGCCCATGCGACTACACTTGAAAAAAATGCTCGATAGATTGTTCTTGAAAATCGAGACCATTATTTGATTGGAATGCAATCATTAGGTCCCCATGAAGCCTTGATATTATTCAACAAAACACAAGTCCTAGGCACAAAATCCAACTCAATCACCATGGTTGGTGTTCTGTCTACATGTGCATATTTATTAGCTTTGGAAAAAGGTGAGCATATCCATGGAATGAAAACATTGTTGGTTATTCCTAGATTCACCATTCCCATGAAATCACAACATTCTTCAATGAAATGTAGGGTATGCTAGGAATAAAACCCAACTCAATCACTGTGGTTAGTGTGATGCCCACATTTATGGATTAATTAGCTCTGGAAAATGGTAATTAGATACATGGTTATCCAATAAAAATAGGATTTGAATTTAATGTTCTTGTCAACAATGGTCTTATAGAAATGTAAAGCAATTATTGTATGTTCGGATACATTAGTGAACCATTGTTTGGAATTAAATGTAGCAAGCACTTACTCCATGGTGACTTGGTGAGGTTCCTCAACTTGTCAATGACATAAGCCTTGATAAGAACCAAATAAAAGATTCCAACACCATAGTCAAACATAATGAATGCAACATCTTGGGTCCATGGTTATTCCCTTTACATACAACAACATAAATGTATGACTGTAGAATAGAGGAGAGTCAAGGTGACATCCAACTTCTAATTGTCAAGCAGAATGAGCATTTAGAGAAAACATGGATAAGCATTAATGCATAATGTTATGAATTCTATCAAAGGTTATCCTTTTGACAAGTGAATAATGTTATGAATGTTATCAACGAAGATCCTTTAGAGCCATGGACGTTATGAATGTTATCAAAGAAGATATGATGATGAACCAAAATTTTACTTATTTATATCATATTGCAATATTTATTTTCTCATGTGTGACTAAATGTTGGCACCTACTTGAAACTTTTCCTGCTTCCTATGCTAGTCATGTTTGGCCTTGTATTTTTCTAGACTCTTCAATAAAATATATTTCATGATCGTACATATGGATGAATTTGTTGGAATTGGTGGCCTAGAAGGAAAATATATGTCACTGTATTTGTTACTCCCTTCTTGTGTTTGATCACTATATGAAAGTTTTGTAGGAAACCCCTTCCAACAATAGTGTCTTGTTTTGTTGGGGCATGCTTTGTGCCTACAAATATTGTAGAGGATGACAATTGATATGAATTATTATTTCATTGCCCATGATATCATTCTTCCATTTCTTAACCACTTGCGCCAATTCCCAAATCCATTTGTCATAAGTGCAATAATTCAAAGTGGAATCTTAGACCTTTTTTTGATTTATAACATATTGATTTGCCTATTTTCAACATGGTTCCCATTGCAGAGTGTGATGCATCAACTTAACTCAAATGGTTGTGATTTTGAAGTGGAATTGGTGCATTGTCGATTTTATGCTTCAACTTATCAAAAGAATATTGTTGTGCTTCTTCCCAAGGGAAAACATGTATTTTTTAGGTCAATGCATGGAGTGGGGTTGCTGTTTTGGAGAAATAAGAAACAAACTTCCTCATTTATTGGGTTTCCCCAACAAAGATTCCTACCTCATGCACATTCCTTTGTGTAGGCCATATATTATTGTGTCTACTTTGCTTTGATTAATATTAAGTTCACACCCTCCCACTACATAATCCAAATAGATTGAGGCCTTATACAAATTCATATTTATTCCAATTCATCAAAAGTTGATTTTTTTTAAGATTTTCAAGAACTTGCTACAAATGCAACATTTGCTCATCTTAAGAGTTTCACTAAACACAAGATTGTCATGCAAGTACGATATGGAAAAAGAATCAATGAATGTGCATAAGACATTATTCATTGTGCACATTAAAGTAGCTAGTGCATTTCACAACACGAATTGTAACACCAACCATTCATAGAGTCTGATTCCCAATAAGGAACAAATTCTTCTTCATCCCTAAGGATCACCAAGTATATTTTTCTTAAACACTTTAATTGTGTAAGGTTCCAAATCGATCCTCAAAATCTCAGTTTTTAATCCTCCCTAGGTTTCAAAATTATAATAATAAAACTTAGACTCAATTCAACATAATATGGAATTATCTCTTGGGCTACTTCCCAAACCATATAACCATGGGTCACTTCCCAAACCATATAACCATGGGCTACTTCCCAAACCATATAACCATGGGCTACTTCACTAAGGAAAACTGGTTGTCTGCATTTCCAGAACTCCCATACTCTTGTATATTTGCACAAGCAAATATATCTCCGAGAACAATTTGTCTTTCACCCTGAAAAGCACATTCATCAGTTAATAAAAATTCATAAAACATATTATATTTCTCATCTCTTTTCTCATTAACTCTCCTCAAAGTTTTCTCTGATTCTTCATCCATTTGATGTGCATATGACATGTCAATCTTGTCATATCCTCCTTCTTGTTGTCTTGTCTTGGAAAACTCTTCTTTGTCTTCAGATTGTTCTGAATGCTCTCTAATTTCTAAATTTTGTTCTTTGTTCTTCTCTTTGGCCTTCCTTCCTTGCATATTTCTTTTCATTCTTCCCCTTTTTTTCTTACAAATATGTAAGCCACTAAGTTTCTTTTTCCATTCCTCATGCTTTTCAATCAAAATCTGCCAAATTCTCATTTTAGAAGCTAAATTTCTCTTTGTTTCTGTACAGGAAACAAAATCACTATATATAATAGAGTTTCCATTCAAATGTAAAGTCCCTTTTACAACATTAAAAATTATTGTTACCACCATGAATATCACATTCCATTGAACCCTTTTTCTACTTACTGCAAATGCATAGTTCACTAAAGCATCTTTTCCTTCATCCTCTGAGATTGCCTGTCTCTTTTCAGTTTGTTGATCACATATACCATTTTTATTTTTGCAATTTGTACAAATAATATCATCTTCAATTTTCTGTTGTACATCAGCCTATGCCAACTTATCCTTAGGTTCTTGACTGTCCTCTTTTCCTTTCCACTTCATAGTCTTTACTGGACTAGTTGTACCTTCTTGGACTGAATTCTCCTTATGAATATATGTTCTACCATCTTCCATAATGAAACGTTTACTAAGAGTCATTTCCATTAGTTCTCCTTTATGTCCTTTCAAGACAATTTCCTGCCCATTAACTATCAATACAGGTTCATAATCATTGAATAAAATTTGAAGAGATAATCCCATTACCTTAAGTGTTTACACTGTATATATACTCTTGTTTGATCCTGACATAAGGCTATATTCATGCCTCTTTTCTATTCTTTCTTTTGCAATCCGCAATTTCCTTTTGTCTTCAGACTATCTGCCATCTTTTTTCCAAGTCCTTCTGGCTTTATCATCTTCAACTTCCATAATAGTGTTCAATAATTGTCCATCTTCAGTGTCTTTGTACACATGTTCAATTAAGAATTGTTCTATTACATACATATCTTCTAACAACTTACATATGGACTAGGGTTTCATGTGGAGTGCTCACCTTCTTGCTACATGGATTTCAAGCATACTTTTTGAGATTGTGATGGAGCGCCCTAGGGTTTCGTGGTTGATTTGGCACGGTTTTGGCACTTATTGTCATTTATTCATGATCTATGAGGATATCTCCACTCATCCCTTTCTTGGAATACAATTTGATGGTGGTTATTATTGGAGATTGAGATTGGGGAGCTATTTTGAAGGACACTTGTAGCATATAACCTTTTCAGCCAACACTTGAACCTCTCATTTATTTTTTTGTTCCTGTATCTTAGTTCCAGCACAACAAAGGGGTTATATTCAACATTTGAAATATTTTAATGGGATGATTCACTTACCCTTGGAGTGTTTTTACATAAGCACTAGTATTCTTTTGAAGTGATATCTTTTTAGGCCTGGTTTAGTGTTGTTTACCATTATAATTTGCAGAACATACAGGCCATAAATTAGTGCTCTTTTGAGACAATTTTCATACATATATCAGTCATGAATATGGGATATATCCCATACTTTACGTGGAATTCAAATGAGTTTTCAATAGCACCAGTTTTAGCATATTATGAGAGAATAAAGGACACATATCTGGCAACAATATTCAGTCTTGTTTCATGGTATAACAACAAGAGGATGAATTCTAGACTATTCCCCTAATCCCCTAAGAGGGGGAGGTCTATAATATAAGGCATCCTCATATTTCCCATTTATTAAGATCTTTATTTGGAGGAAGACTTGCTTTATCTCCAATGGCTCAACGACCATGGGTTACCAATGCCTTTAAACCTTTAGATATGTTTTCAATCCAAGGGTACCCTCATACTATGCCTAAAGCATTTTATAAATGGTTGCCTAAATTCTTTGGTAATAATATCATCACTATTGAAGAACATATGGATAAATTATATGCATGCTTTCAAATTGAACCTCTTAATAATGATGATGAGGATGTGGTTATGAAACTTTTTGTTGCTTCTCTAGTTGAAGATGCTAGAAAATGGTATAATAACCTTCTTGATAAGAGTATCAAAACTTGGGAAGCCTTTCATGATACCTTTATGAAGATATGGGACACAAAGAGGGATTCTCTGTTATTATTAGTGCAATTTAATGAAATGAAAGAAAATGAATCGATAAAAGAATTTGACACAAGATTTGAAAATTTACTCAATCAAATGCCTAAGGACATTAGCTTAAAGGATGGTGTCATCGTCCTTCTTTAGTACACAAAATTCTTTGAGAGGAAATTTGGATTTATGTTAAGAGACAAGTCCCCAAATATCCTTGTAGAAGCACAATGTCATGCTTCTAAGATTGAAGAGAATATTCTAGCTTCTCAAAACTTTACCAAGCCTAAAAATTTACATAATGTTGAACCTGCTCAAAATTCTATGACATTTTTGGCCCAAATACTTGAGCAAATAGTAACCGACTTCTCATAGAATCAAAGTATCACAGAGAGATTTTATCCCATAAATAAGATCTTTGTTTTGAAGATACTTTCAAAGGAAAATGATCAGGATTGTCATATATATATGCATGTGACAATGACCCTTTAAATGCTTAGAGGGTTGACCTAAAGAAGGGGAAACAAACATAAAATTTGAATGTTGGGCCAACCTTTAATGATTACCTAAGTTTGGTTCAAATTGAAGTTCTAATTTTGAATTGGAAGAGAAATTTAGGGCCAACCCCTTGAGAAAGGTTATGTTCTTGTGTTGAATCTCTTACGCCCATGTGTAAATGGATAATGGTTCTTTGTTTTCTTAACTGGTCAAGAAGGTAATTCCTTGGACGGTTTTGTGGGCTCTTGGTTGTGATACGATGTTATCTCATTTTGAAGCCCACATTCCCACATGTGAAGGAAGATGTTGGGTCTTTCTTACACGCTTGGTGAAGGAAACCCTAACCCACTTGATAAACAATTGAAGATTGTATAGCTGATTTTGAGAAGAAAAGAGAGCATTGAAGGGCCTTTGGAGGCTAGATGTTGCACCAAAGCCCCTCTTTTCCCCTCATTTGAGAAACGTTTGTTGAAGCATCTTGTGTTATACTTATGCGCATTTTTTGGAGATTGATCTACTGGATTTTTTCTTTTTTTTTTTGGTGGATGTTTCATGAAAATGGGGTTTCTTAATGCTATGTGCCTTATATTAAGAGTTTTCATTATGTTGCATGTGATGTTTCTTGGGATATCTTGGTGAATTCTTTATTAGAGTAATATTTGCATGTTAACTTTGTCTTCTTGAAAAATCTTGAAACCCTAAGGAAGAATTGAGAGTGATCATCCCCTTCCCTTGTTTTATCCATCTAAACTCATTGAAGCATTCAAGGTTTTCCTTAATGGTTAGGAGTGGTTATCCCCTTAAGGATTTTCTTGGCTAGGGTTTAGTTCTAGGGGTTAGAAGTGGCTATCCCCCTAGGGTTTAAAACATAGTTCTCTTGATCTTATGCTAGTATCTCTTGAAGGGATAGGACGACATAAAGTGTTTATGAGGGGATAAACTCTAGGGTTTTCTCTCCTGGGAGATTGACCTAGGCTTATGAGGTGATAATCCTATGATAGACTTTCAAGTCTCATTTTTCCCTCGGTCTCCATTGAAACTCTACATTAACTCCATATGCCCAATGAAAATACATTGATCTTGAGACCTCTAAGTACTTTCTTCAATAGTCTAAAGCTACTCAAACACATTTTTCTTGGACTTCACTCTCCACATTGATATTCCTTGCTCTAAGTCCTCACAATCTTAATTGAGGGAAACCCCCTTCAGTCAGAGGAAATATGGCTTGAAGTGAAAGAGGTTTGGTGAGGTGACAGGGGGCTTCCCTTTAAGTTACGCATGATGTCACTTGAGCTTTTGGACTTTAGCTCAACAATTGTGAGTTTATGTGATAACACACCCAAGACATATCCTAGTGATCCTAAACCTCATTATACAATACCCCCTTGGCCATTGGAAGTTATTCCTCCTCCTCAACCAACCTTGCCTAAGACTGATGATATATATTTAAATATTGATATGGCTAGTATATTAGAAAAGGTTAATCTACCTATCCCTCTCACTATTGATATTGTATTTTTTTTTTAAATACCTACAACACAGTCGCTATTGTGACATCTTGGAGTGTTTCTCCCATAGCAACCACGTCAGAGTTGATACCTTTTAACACCACTCTTTCCACCTCCAAGACGTCTCTCTTTCCACCTCCAAGACGTCTCTCTTGCCACCTCCAAGACATTGCTCTCGCCACCTACAAGCCATCGGTCTTGCCACCTCCAGGACGTTGGTCTTGCCATGTCTTGGAGTCTTACCATCACTAGAGCCACCACTAAGTACATCGGTCATATGATGTCCTAGAGTGTCTCTCCCATAGAAACCATGTCAGATATGATACCTTGTATCGTCACTATTTCCACCATTGCCTATGTCGGTCTTACGATGACGGGAGACATCGCTCCCAATGAAAACATGTAGAGAGACCGATGAAATGGGATGTCCAAATTTTGATGTCTAGGACGTCGTTGTAGCGACGACTATATGGGGTTTGGATAGTCAAATATGAGATGACACGTGTCCACATGAAACATCACAATAGAGACGATATCTATGTCTTCGAAAAAGCGACATCATGTGAAATGAAGTTTGAGGGGGTTTGTTTTTTGTCGTTATCCCGACAATATAAAGTGGCAATTGCATTGAATGTGCCATCAGAATTCGACCCAAACGTAATAGTGACACATTAGACCAAGTAGATCTTAAGTAACTCTTAAGTGTCTAAATAGAATAACATTCTTGAATCCTAATCCTAAAGGAACGAATATTGTTTATGAATAAAATTAGATGATATATGAGGTTATTATTAGTATTCTATTACATGCTAGAATGAACTTAACTACTAACTGGTCTAACTAGTAACAAGTAATTACTACTTAATATTCACTCCAAATAAGGTGATATGTGAGCTAGATGTTATTATCAGTGCAAGTGCCAAGTACACATAGAGGTTGGAAGATGAAGAAGGTGCCATGGAAAGAGTGGGAATTTCTATTAGGGTACCCTATAGTGATATCATGAAGCAAAGTAGGACCTAGACTTTGGAGTGTGGGATTTTCAAAGTTTTATCATCCCCGAGCTCTAGTTTTATTCTTCATTATTCCTCCATAATTTTATGCACCCAAGAAATTATGGCTTTAACAAGCATTAGGACCATGTCCCATCATAGTTGGGTTAGCCTCTCAATAGTTAAATATAGGTTCTATGTTTGTGAGATGGTTCATCACAATTGATGGGAAAATTATTTTACCCTCTCTGCAACTTTATCAACCATCGTTATACCCTCTCATACTGAATCCTTTCTATATTTTTATTAGAATTTAGTCTACTCTTTTCTCGTTTTCTTTTGTTTTGTTCTTATATTATTCGTACATTGTCACTATGGTGTCCATTTTGGGTATTTATTTGGGATTATATTTGTGTTTTATCCTCTACTCATTAGACTCTATTTTGTGGACTCATCTCCCCTCCCCCATCGATGGATTCATTCTCATTCTTCTCTAGGAAATACTAGATTTACAAGAATAGATAGGAATGAATGATAAATCCCCCACTTCCCTAACTAAAGGAGGAGAGAGCGTAGGCCTATGAGGTGCCCTCCAAAACTCAATGTTCCCTCAGCCTTTGATAGAGATGATGAAAGTGACAAGGATTTTAAAGAGGTTTTATTTTAAAAGGTTGTTCCACCTATTTTGTAGACCACAATAGGTTCATGCATTCATATTTCAAGTATATTCACTTAAAAGAGGCATTCAAAGAGGTAGCTAGAATTAATTAAGAGTATTGGCTTGCAACAAAAAATAAGATCCCAAAAGACAACACCCCTTTGGATTTTCCTATGGAGAACCTCATGAATGCATAAGACTAGTGAACCCTCTTCAAAAATACTCTTGAGAAGATGTGTCATATCAAATCATGGGTTGCTAACTATCTAGATGAGCAGAAGAAGTTTAGGGAGTGAATGGAAGATATGCTAGCTTATCTAGAAAGAACCCTCACCCCCATCTCCAAGGAGGTCTATAGGGAGAACAAGGAGCTCACTCACATAAAATCTCTTTTGGCTTAGTTGGTACAAAGCAAGGAAGGAAAAATAAATAAAGATAAAGGCCAAGTTAGTGCGATGTAAGGTAGTGCATTTCTACCCCCTCTATAGGTTGAGCTACTATGATAGACATGTTAAAGTCACTAGTTTATATACTACCCCTATAATATGGCTTACATACTCCTCTCTACTTCCCTTGAATTTGATTTATATATCCCTCTTCAACTATGTATGTTTATTTTCACATCCGTGTAGCCTTATAGGTTGATGATTTCTAATTATACTTAAGTGATGTCCACTTGAGAATTTTGTACACTACTATAAAAATACTTCTTATTGATTTAAAAAAACTACTACTTAGTGATCATCAATTACCAATTTAGCTCAAGGTTTTCTCGATGCTACTCAAGGCCTCCATCCATTTTGTGGTGTGATTCATTTTCATGTGGCATCACCCAATAATGGTCATTGGGTCACTAGTTAATGGATTATGTCTCATTTTTTCATCCCTCCAAATTCTAGGTGGTAGGGTCACATTAGCCACATTTGTTCCCCTAGGCTCCAATGGATTTCATAGGAATGAATACCTTGAAGTTTAAACTCACTATCACCATGTAGGCCTGACGATGCTCCTTGACCTTTTTTCACCCATGTGACATGCCATGATGCCCAAATATAGATTATTATTAGGCCTTGTGGTTCCGTAAAATAATGACAACTTGTGATTCATGACTAGTGACTAGTGACATGCAATTACAAATTACATTTTCCATCATAATACAAAACTAATGACATTTTGGAAAATTATCTCAGCATCAAAAATATGTTTGGTAAATGAATTCGCCCATTTTTAAGTGGTTCAATTAAACACTTTATCCATATTTGATCTATAAACTGTCGTGGATATTCCAATGGAACAATTAATCACAACATATCTAATAATTAAAGTTGAAATATACACTATAAAGGTTAAATTACTTTAGATTCCAAAATATCTAGTTATCGATTTTTTGCTTATGCATGAAATAGATAAAATGAGGAAAATAGAGAACAATAAATACAATCACAGACCATCCAAAAAATGACACAAAGATTTTCTTCGGGAAACCCTTATGGGAGGAAACCCAGCTAGAAGGTGAGGTTTCTCTGCTATGGAAATAATGAAAGTACAAAGGAGAAGACACTCTCTATGGATTTACCTAAGACCTATGGCATGTTAGGATGATACAAAACATTAAACCCCTATGTTATGCTCTCTAATTTTCCACTCCCAATTGCTCTACTCAGTTATGGAAGAAAATACAATAGTATATAATGGAACCCCTTCTCCTCCTAGTGGCTTGGTATTTAACATAGCCTGATATCCATCTAGTGGTAGGTTTTTGACTTCCTTAACCCTCAATTGTGATAGGGTTTTGGACCTTCTATAATATTATTAAAATTACATACGTCTCTAGCCCCATATGCATGCGTAATGGGGGATGATGTGGCATTCTCTTGTGCCATGGTGGTCAACACAGTAGGTCAACTTGTGAAAGGCATAAATTTGTCATACGAGCTTCAATTGACAAAATGTGTGCATCGTTGGAAAGGTCTCGCTGTGCAGAATAGCGTCACAGGGCCCTATCTATGCTACTAAATTTTTAATCCCCAAAAATATCATTTGATTCTTCAAAATGGCCACAGAAGGTTCCAAACCCCAATTTTCTAGATTGGGGCGTACCACTAAAATGGCCGTGCAAGCCAATTCCTCCAATTTTTTCCACTTTAAAAAGGATCGAGATAGATGAAAAACAATATAATGATCCAATTTGGATCAATATTTCATGGACAAAATGCTTAATGGTGGTCATTTTGATTGTCAAACTCCAACCTTTCTTTGATATGTGCATAAACTAGTAACAACTTGTGATTTGTTACCATGACATGTAATTACAAATTACAATTTACATCATAATAGGAAACTAATAACATTTTCAAAAATTATTTGAACATCAAAAATATGTTTGGTAAATAAAGTGGCCCATTTTAAGTTGGTTAATAAACAAATTTATGCCCAAAATGTTTGATGATGAACACTTTGACCATCAAATTCCAACCTTGCTTTGAGATATGCAATATAACTTTAAAAGTTGAATACAATTGAATACAATTGATTGTTTTAAGCTAAATACTTTTACTACAAATTTGATACGCATGAATAATTTATTGAATATGTTGTAGATGTTATAATATGATCTACTATAAACTTTTAGAAAAATATATGAAAGTGATACATAATTGAGAAAGTTTATTTTATGATAATTTAAGATTAATGGGAATTTTCTTTTCTTAATTTTTTTTATTATAAAAAATTATAATTTTCAATTTTGATTAAAAATACTAAATGATATTGATGATTATAAGCTTGGAATTACAACACAAGATACATCTTGTATAAAACTAGGTACTTATTCCTGCATCTTGGGCTAATAAACATACCTCTACAAGTTGTCCACTCTCTTCCCAACACTGAAATGTCCAACAACCTTGGACTTATGGGCCTCACTTATCAATTGTATTATTTCTCCCTTTTGCACAAAACTTCACCATACCTTGGACTTATGGGCCTCACTTATCAATTGTATTATTTCTCCCTTTTGCACAAAACTTCACCATATTGTAGAGTAATCCATATTGGAGGTGGTGAGCAACCTTATTTTCTCCATTTTCTAATTCTTGATAATCTTATGTCATCCAAAATGGACTGACAATAAACAAAATGGTCATTATATGCTCAATTTTCATTTTAAGAAGGGATAAATAAGGGGTTTTGGCAATGGCATAGGGAGAAATCATCTATGTACCCATGGTTGATAACCAAACCCACAAGATTGATGATCCACTCACAAACCTATTGCAATTAAATAATTTATCAAGAGTGTATCAACCACCATGTAACAATCATGAAAACATGTGGAGGAAAAACTTATCTGGAGGGGAAGTTACTACCACTATGTATCAAACACATTTACATGTGGACCATTGAAGTTGAGGATGATTTCATAGATAATATGGCACCCATGAAGACAATTGGAGTTTTTTATTAGTTCATTGAATGAGTAGATGGTGGGGAAGAGGATTAGAGGTGACATAGATGATTTTCAAACATCCTCAAACACATCATTGAATCAACTCTTTATCATTGTTCTACTCATTCCACTGAGTTTGGGGGGTGATCAGACTGCAATAGTGCATAGACCATTTGATATAAAGATGAGAATGAATGACTAGGATCCATGTGTGACTACTATATCCCTTTCCCAAATTGATATACATATCACCCCATGAACTAGTGAAACCATCATGGGTGTCAGATAGGAGTAGAGGCTCAAGACCTAGGGAAATGGTGAGAAGCACCATCCATGCAAATTCATATTGCAGTGTCTTATATCAATAGGTCCACCTAAAAATGGAAATGTTATCACTAAGAGGACATGTGTCCTATTGGCCCATGTCATTAAGACCCTTCATCACAAGGAACAACTCAGAACACCACATCAACAAATTCAAACCATATAGAAGGAACATTGGTTCCATGTAGACCATGTAAAAGAAACAAATGTCATAGCTATGCCTCCAAATGTCATATCTATATCTAGGTTATGCTTAGTATGTGATTGAGTGGTTAAAATGGTGAGTAATTCGTGTGATTTTTGAAATTTGAGTCATCTTAAATTGTGTGATTGTTATATGTTGGAAGAGATTCCAGATCTACATAAACTTGAGAGTTTAAGGCAATTAGATATTTTTAGTTGTCCTAAGTTAAAGAATTTGGTGAGTATGGGGCATTTTACTTTTTGGAGATATTTTCAATAGGTGAACTGGATGCCTTAAAGGAGTTTCCAATAGTAGAAGAAAGTGCAATGCCTTTACTTAAATTATTTACCATGATGAAATGTAAAGTATTAAATGCCTTTCCAGAAAGTTATGTAACTCTCACTAGACTGCAAAAAATAAGAATAGATGGTTGTTCAATGATATTGGGGAATGTAGAAAAAATTAAGAGAGTAAACACAAATGTAGAAGGTGTAACCTTATCTACCATAGAAATTGAAGAAGTTTCAGAAAAATTCACATAAATGTTAGAAACTTTTAAGGTTGGTTGTATGGTGAAGTTAGAAACAATGGACTTTTCCTATTTTTAGAAGAGAAATGAAGATCTTTATAAAAGTTCTATAATTTGTAATTATGTTTCTTGGAAGAGATGTATAGAACTTTATAAAAGTCCTATAATTTGTAATTATTTTTTTGGAAGAGATGTATAGAACTTTATAAAGTTCTATAATTTGTAATTTTGGTTAAAAAATATTAAAATGATGGAAGAGATGTATAGAACTTTATAAAAGTTCTATAATTTGTATTTATTTTTTGGGAAGAGATGTGTAGTTTTATAATTCGTAATTATTTTTTTGGAAGAGATGTATAGAACTTTATGAAAGTTCTAAAATTTCTAATTTTGATTTAAAAAATATTAAAATGATGTTTTTTAAGTTCTATAATTTTGATAAAAATATTAAAATGATATAAATCTTTTCAAGGATTTTTTCCATTATTTATTTGATGTTTTTTTTTTTTGTTTTTTTTTTATCTTTTTGTTTTATGATGATAATTTGTATTCTATCATTTTAAATAAAAATGTTTTTTTTTATTCTATAATGCATTATTAATAAAACATTATTGTTATTTATATAGAAAAAATAAAGAACAAATACAAAAGTAGAAGTTGCAACATCATCTTTATAAATAATGAATTAGAGTAAATAAATTTTAGAAAATGATTCAAAATAAATTTAATTAAAAGAATTAACTTTATTATAAATTTAAAAATAATAATAATATATATATATATATATATATATATATATATATATTATGATTTATACTTTTATGGTAAAAGTAAGAGAATAAATTGTAACAATAGTTATCATTGATACTAAAGAAGTTTTAATTTAAAGAGTTATTTCAATGTGTTGTTATTAATTTGTTTGACATTTGGCTAATGTGTTGTTAGTAATATTGCAATATTGCTTGAAAGCTAAAAAAATTGAAAGTGTGTTTGAAAACTTGGTTAAAATATTTTGGGTAGGGATTTGGTTTCCTTGTTGGAAGATTCTCCCACATGTTGTAACTATTTTTGTATATAGCAGATAAAACTCAATAATTTTAAGATAAGAAAAAAAATATTGCTTAAAAGCTAAAAAAATCAAAAGGGTTAATCCCTCCATAGACGTGGTTGCATTAACTATTTTAACATGATGGTATCTAATCCAATTGTTTTGAGAGACATCAAATAGAATGAAAGGGATGCATACAAGTGATAAGAATAATAATTGCAGGATGGTGGATCTTAAATACAGTAAATAGAAGAAAAATCGAGTTTAACATTATAACTAATAATGGATGATAGTTGAATCATTAATAAATGGTGGATGTTGAGGCCTCTAGAAGTCAAAGGATTTTCCTTTTACATTTTTTTATAGCAATGTAGATAGATTTTAAAGGGTTGCATAAGGTATGTGCAAAGGGTTTTAAAGGGGTATGATATGGTACATTTTTCAGTGTCGTAAAACAATAAAATAGAGAAAAGAAGGAAAAAGATCCAAAATAAAACATAAAAGACTAAAATAAATTAATATAAATATTTACAAGTTACTCGAAACTTCATATAAGTTCTTTGTATAAACATGATTCACAAATTACAAGTTGAACCTTTATCTTTATGCTCCTCTCTTCCAATCAAAGTGAAGAAAATGAGGGAAAATGGGTGATGGGATGATTGGCTTCTTTATAGAAGTGAGTAGAAGTTATCAAGTTTCACTTGAAATCCAAACGATTGGATGAATGCACCAAATATGATTATCTAAATACTTGTGCAAAAAACAACATTTCATTTCACATTGCTTTGCTTTATCTAGCATACAAATTTGAAAACCCATAACTTGAAAAGTATTATTTAGCATCCCATTCCCAATTCCAAAACATGAATGATGCTATGGAAAGTACAATCATAAATGAAATTCAATCACAAGTTCAAATTGAAATTTAGTGGTTGAGGAGAGTTAATGCACTAAGACAAACTGTACGACAAAACAACTACTAAGTTATCAACTCACCAATGCCACTATTTATGACTAAAATCAAATGATAGATGAGGCTTTGAGTATTATTCTATTATCCACTAGAATGAACTTAAATACCAATTTGTCTAACTAGTAACAAGTAACTACTACTTAATCGTCACCCAAAATAGGGTGATAGGTGAGATAGATGGCAATATGAGTACAAGCGTCAAGGACACATAGAGGTTGGAAGATGAAGAAGGTACCATGTAAAGGGTTGGACATACTATTATGGTACCCTAGTGAGATCATGAAGCAAAGTAGGATCTAGACTTTGGAGTGTGGGATATTCATAGTTTTATCATCCCCCAACTCTAGCTTTATTCGTCATTCTTCCTCCATCTTTTGATGCACCCAAGAAATTATGGATTTAACAAGCCTTAGGACCATGACCCAACATGGTTGGGTTAGCCTCTCAATAGTTAAATATAGGTTCTATGTTTGTGAGATGGTTCATCACAATTTATGGGAAAATGACTTTAGCCTCTCTGCAATGTTATCAACCATCATTCTACCCTCTTACACTAAAGCCTTTCTCCTTTTTGTTAGCATCTGGTCTACTCTTTACTCATCTACGTTTGTTTTGTTCTTAGATTATTCATGTAAGGTCACTATGGTGTTCGATTTGGGTCTTTCTTTGGGATTACATTTGTGGTCTATCTTCTACTCATCGGACTCTATTTTGTGGACTCATACCCCTTCCTCCATGGATGGTTGCATTCTCATTATTATATGGGAAATACTATATCTACAAGAATATATATGAATGAATGGTAAATCCACCACTCCCCTAGCTAAAGGAGGAGACATTTGTATGCCTATGGGGTTCCCTAAAAAACACAATGTTCCCTTGACCTTTGATAGAGATGATGAAAGTGACAAGGATTTTGAAGAGGATGTATTTTAAAAGGTTGCCCCCCCCTATTGTGCAGCCCACAACAGGCTCATGCATTCATATTTCAAGTAGAATCACTTAGAATAGGCATTCAAAAAGGTATCCAAGATTAATGAAGAGGATTGTCTTGCAACAAAAAAAAAAGAGCTCATAAGACAACACCCCTTTGGATATTCACATGGAGAACCCCATGAATACTCAAGGCTAGTGAACCCTCTTCAAAAATACTCTTGAGAAGATGTGTCATATCAAAGCATTTTTTGCTAACAATCTAGATGAGAAGAAGAATTTTAGGGAGCCAATGTAAGATATGCTATATTATCTATCAAGAACCCTCACCCCAATCTCCAAGGAAGTCTATAGGGAGAACAAGGATCTCACTCACATAAAATCTTATTTGGCTTAGTTGGTTCAAAGAAACGAAGGAAAAATCAATAAAGATAAAGGCCCATCTAGTGCGATGTAAGGTAGTGCATTTCTACCCCATACATAGGTTGAGATACTATGATAGACATGTTAAAGTCACTAGTTTATATACTACCCCTGTAATATGACTCACACACTCCTTTCTACTCCCCATGAATTTGAGTTCTATATCCCTCTTCAACTATGTATGTTTTATATAATATGCTTTAGTTTCACATACTTGTAGCCTTATAGCTTGATGATTTCAGATTATACTTATGCTATGTCCACTTGATCATTTTGTACACTACTATTAACATACTTATTGGTTAAAAAAAACTATTACTTAGTGATCATCAATTACCAATTTAGCTCAAGGTTTGTCTGGTGCTACTAAAGGCCTCCAACCATTATGTGGTGTGACTCGGGTTCATGTTGCATCACCCAATCATGGTCATTGGATCACTAGTAAATTGATTATGTCTCTTTTTTTTGTCCCTACAAACTCTCGGTGGTAGGATCACATTGACCACATTTGTTCCCCTAGGCTCCAATGGATTTCATAGGAATGAATACCTTGAATTTGAACAAACTAGCATCATGTAGGCCTGAGGATGCTCCTTGACCTTGTATCACCCATGTGAAATTCCATGAGGCCCAAATATAGATTATGATTAGGTGTTGTAGTTACATAAATTAGTGACAACTTGTGATTCATGACTAGTGACTAGTGACATGTAATTACAAATAACATTTTCCATCATAATAGAAAACTAATGACATTTTGGAAAATTATCTTAGCATTAAAAATATGTTTGGTAAATGAATTGGCCCATTTTTAAGTGGGTTAATTAAACACTTTAGCCATATTTCACAACCAAAATGCTTGATGATGGTCATTTTGATCGTCAAATTTCAACCTTACTTTGGTATGTGCATAAACTAGTAACAACTTGTGATTTGTTACTAGTGACATGTAATTACAAATTAGAATTTACATCATAATAGGAAAATTATTTGAACATTTTGGAAAATTATTTGAACATCAAAAATATGTTTGATAAATAAACTAGCCCATTTTAAGTCAGTTAATAAAAAACTTTACGGCCAAAATGCTTAATGATGAACATTTTGACCATCAAATTCCAACCTTGCTTTGAGATATGCATAACTTTAAAAATTGAAGACAATTAAATAGAACTGATTGTTTTAAGCTAAATAATTTTCCCACTAAATTTGATATGTAGGAAGCATATATTGAAGATATTGTAGATGTTATAATATTATCTACTATAAACTTTCAGAAAAATATATGAAAGTGATACATAGTTGAGAAAAAGTTTATTTTCTTGAATTTTTTTATAAAAAATTATAATTTTCAATTTTGATTAAAAGTACTAAAGTGATATTACTTATTATAAGCTTGGCATTACAACACAAGATACATCTTGTATAAAAATAGCTACTTATTCCTGCATTTTGGGGCTAATAAACATACCTCTATAAGTTGTCCACTCTCTTCCCAACACTGAAATTTCCAACAACCTTGGACTTATGGGCCTCTCTTATCAATTGTACTCTTTCTCCTTTTGGCACACAGCTTCCCCATATTGTAGATTAATCCATATTAGAGGTGTTAATCAACCTTTTTGTCTCCATTTGCTAATTTTCAATAACCCTGCCTCATCCAAAATGGATTGAAAATAAACAAAATGGACATTGAAGGCTCAATTTTCATTTTAGAAAGAGATAAATAAGGGGTTTTGGAAATGACATAGGGATAAATCATGTATGTACCCATGGTTGATAACCAAAACCATGATATTGATGATCCAGTCACAGAGCTATGAGATTTAAAACATGTAGCAAGAGTGTATCGACCACCATGTAATAAACATCAAGACAGGTGGAGGAAAAATTTATGTGGAGAGGATGTAACTACCACTGTGTATCAACCACAATTACATGTGGACCATTATAGTTGAGGATGATATAGTAGTCTATATGGCACCTTGTTGTGACGTACATAACAACCGACTAAAATTCTTGAGCTTGGATGATTCTAGTGGGCACCCACCTACTAAAACTTCAGCAAGGTACTTATCACTACTAACCTAACTAGCGAGTCATTCTTAAAACTACCTTGTGTACATAATATCCAAAGTTGATCTAAGGAAATATTGACTAGAAATGAACCCTTAAAGTTACATTGATCATGATCCAGGTGGATATCGGTGGCCACCCACTTTTTCCAACTGGCTCAAAACAGTTTTCTGGCAATTTTGGCAATTTACTATTTTTAGCAGTTTTAACTTTTGGGGCCATTTTGAGGGCCTAAATGAAGGTTTTTCGGGATAGAGCTTCTCAATGATATCCTATGACATAATTAAGTCCCCAAAATTAATCTCCTCGACGATACCTTTCCAACGAGCTATAATGTGCCTATAACGAAGATCGTATTAGAGCAAGCTACTCTTGATCCTTTTTCAGTGCATGTGCCTGATGAGGTCTGAGTATAGAAAGTTGGGTCTCGAGCTTGTCTCTCTGGAGGAAAATATCTATAGAAAACCCAAGAAACCCTCAATGGTGGAAGAAAATAAAAATGATGGAGCAGACGATCCTATCAGTCTGTTTCTCGAGCAATCTCTCACGCGATAGAGGGACGAAATGATGGAGAATTTTTCCCACATCCTTTAACGCCTGTCGATAGCAACATGCGCATATTTCTCAAATGACCACTTTGGAGGCACCTCGCCTTTCAAGGTACAAGTTAATTTTGATATTCCTGTATTTGAAGCATAGATAGATGCAGAAGCCCCAGACAAATGGTTAAAACTGCTAGAAGGTTATTTCTTTGTTCACAATTTTTCTGACAGAGAAAAGATCACCTTCGCACTCCTTAAATCTCTCCCCCATGTCAAACATTGGTGGAAAACTTACTGGGAGCAGATTTCCACAGAGGATTATGGAATATATGGGGTCAAGCCCACTTGGAATTTTTGTGTGGATGTGGTAAAGGAACAATATTACCTTATTGCCAACTATGAGGACCGGTACATGAGATGGACCACACTGTGACAAGAGAGGGGCCAAGCAGTTCCAGATTTCACCAATACCTTCCATACCTTGCACACCAAGATGGGTATCAAAGACTCCGAACAAAATTTGGTTTTGAAATAGCGTGGGGATCTACATAGATACATCCAGACTGAAATGGATATTCTGGACATCTTGTCACTCGGAGCTTCTTATCGATATGTTGTTAAAATCGAGATTAAATTTAAGCACTAGAACAAACGGGAGTTCGGGTCTGCAAATCCGCAACAAAAAAAGTTTGACAAAGACGTCCCTAACAAACAGTCTCCCAAAAACCAATCCAATAAACAGGAAAAGAAGGGTCACAGGAAGACAAAGAAGGACACCAAAAAATGGTGTGATTTCCACAAAAGCCCCTGGAACAACACCGATGAATGTCACTCAAAACAATCATTGGTGGCCAAGATCAAAGACAAGGATTCGAACCTTGATTCATAATCTGATTCTGAAAATACCGGTAAAGGACAAATCATTGACGCGAACCCCACTTCTATTGTCACGACCGCAAAAATTCAACCAGAAGAACCAACAGATCCTGAAGAGGGGGAGCACCTTTCTCATTCATAGATGTGGGTAAAGGGGACCCCACTGCATTTTATTGTTGATAGCAGAAGCCATAAGAACCTCATCTCAACAGAGGTCGTCAAACATTTGGGATTGTTGACAACACCACACCTGCAACCATATAACATTGGGTGGCTTCACCAAGGACGATATCTTTGTGTCAGCCAACAATGTCGATTGTCATACGACATCCAACCCTTCAAGGATGAGGTATTATGTGATGTTTCCCCACTGGATGTCTGTGATGTTCTCTTGGGCCAACCATATATGTGGAAGCGCCATGTTCTTTATGAGTCTCGACCCCACAGTGTCATTATTTCTCTGGGGGGTCATCTCTACAGAATACTAGAGGTAGTTCCAACTACTGTTCCACCTAAAAAGTGCCACAAGGTAGTATCTCATACTGCAAAATTTAACTTCTTCACAATCTATTCAAAAGGAGAACAAAAGTACACTGCAACCACTACAACCTCGCCCCAAGCACCTTCTATCCAATAGAAGTAGGTCGACAAGGTTGCAACAAAGTGCAAAGATTCCTTCTGCACACCTTCCTCTCATGTATCTCGACTTGTTGAATAGCCTCAGCCTCAACAGGTTCATGACAAAATTCCACAAACTAAGTAGTGCGACATCTCTAGCAAGGCAAGCAGCTCACCAAGATGCAGATTGAGCAAACGCTTTTCCCTCTCCCCTGGGAACTCAACGCAATGGAGACCATTTCTTCCTAAGGATGGAGGATTGATCCATGTGGATATCGGTGGCCACCCACCTTTTCCAACTGGCTCAAAACAATTTTCTGGCAATTTTGGCAATTTACTATTTTTAGCAGTTTTAACTTCCAGGGCCATTTTGAGGGCCTAAATGAAGGTTTTTCGGGATCGAGCTTCTCAATGATAGTCTACAACATGATTGAGCCTCCAAAATGAATCTCCTTGATTATAGAGCTTCTCAATGATAGTATACAACATGATTGAGCCCCCACAATGAATCTCCTCAATGATACCTTTCCAATGGGCTATCATGTGCCTAAAATGGAATCGTTTGCAAAAGTTACGACCCCGAGAAGTTGATGCACTAACTTACCCAAACAGGGCCCACATGACTTTTGGTGCTTCATCTCCTAGGGTTAGGTTTTTGGATGTCTAGGAATGTTGGCATTCCTTTTTATTGTAAAAATGCCTTCAGAGCCTCATTGTAATGATCTTATTTTGAATACGAGTATCCTTCACATCTCTTCTCAAAGATAAGCTGCCACCATTCTAGCGAGTGTTTCACTCTGTATTTTTAAAGTCTCTGTACAATTATTTCATTAATAGAAATTGTGTATTATTGTAAATATGTGTTTATGGTTGCATCTATGATACATTTATGTTATATTATTGAATATCTGTGATATCTATGTGCATTTCTTTATTATACCTCCGCTCTCATTTTGTGCCGAAAATAATCTGGATCAGATCATTGGTCCCCTTTACATTTCTAGTCGAATTTTAAGCCCTTACAAAGAAGCACCTCTCAAATAATATGAAATCCCTAAATCCATGTTACCATTGATTTAGGGTCATCAAACCTTCTTGTTGGAGTCACACTGTATACATCTCCCGACCATTTTGTCTGACGACAACACAATATTAAGCTATATCGATGAGAGTAGGTATCAAAGGAGAAGCACACCTAATGAGAATACATTTCCTGGTTGATCCTTTTAACGATGATATCTCATTCAACACAAGAAGCCATATACCTTTTCCATGATCCTTTGTTTCATATGCACATGTCAGGGGAATATTATCCTTCAAATTCTTCCTAAACCAATTGTTGTAAGTGTTGTACATGATAAGTCAACTGAGATGGGGGGGGTGAATAAGTTGTATAAAATTTCTTTCATTTTATAAGAATATTACTTATTAATCAATAAATCATGCCTTTAACATTTAACTTGAAGTAATACATTTAACCAATAAATATACAATCACATAAATGAAACAGTGACACAATGATTTTTCATGAGGAAACCCAAAAGGGAAAAACCTCTTCTTCTTATGAATGAAAAGGCAAGCTCCAACTCCTCTTTACATTCTTATTTTATCTGAGCTACAACCCAGATGAGGCTACTACCTCTGTTTCTTCAGCACCTACTGAATGGAAGCTACAACTCCCAGATGTACAAGCACCAACTTGTACAGGAGACTTTTATAGTCTCCCCTTGCTCCTCCCTACCACCCTGGAATTCTTCTCTGTCACTAAGAACCTGCAAACCAACTCTTTATCTTCTCTAGAAAATTATTCATCATTCAAGTCCTCTCTGTTTATATAATCATATCAAAATCCATTCTTCTCCCCTTGATCTCTGTTATATCTTCATCATTTCTTCTCACTGTCCCTGTATCATTTTATTTCGGTTTTATATTCATTTATAGAAAATGAATTTTACCTTAGAGCTACGGCTGTACCATTAATTCCATACACACCAACACCACACATTCACTGCGTGTTTCTTTTTATCTTCTACAACCCCTTCGGTTACCCCTCAAATTCTTAGAACAACGCTTCAACAACTGAAATGCCAACCATCCAAAAACCATGTTTCGGTTCTGCTAACTGAATCATAATTGAACAATTAATCATGAATAGCAATAGTATCCCTTCGATAAGATTTCCAAGTATCCAACACCGTTGGATTACAAGAACAGGGTCTCGCATTGATTTCACCATTTCACATTTCAGTATTTTGGCATTTCTGCATTCTTGTGGTGAGGAGTCTCGACACTCCAAGTCGCAATCCTTGAAATGGAGCCAGATCAACGGTCCAAAAACTTCATAATCTGATCCTTTATTTTCTTAATCGAATGACTGACGGGATTACAAAATTTTTTCCCTTCGAGTCATCGTGACTCCAACATTATAAAATTCATGATCACAAAATCTTCAAAGTGATCGGACGGTTCACCTAACCCACTGAGATGGACATTTGACGGGATTTCGTAGTTTTTCCTTTCAGATTTTCGAGACTCACAATAGTCCCTTTTGGCATTTCGGAGTTCGAGACTTCGTGATGGTGGAGTTTTTGCTTGCTATGTAAAACCCCGAAATAGAAACTTTTGATGTGATGTAAACCTATTGACATCACACGTGGATTGACACATGTCGAATAGCTACCACATGTCACTCTGATTCATGACTTACATGTGCCTGAAATGTTGAATCAGATTGACACTTGTCATTGCCTGATTGTGCCACGTGTCCTTAGCTGACATGGT
>CBVK0100919527.1:0-16084 GCA_900067695.1 Picea abies | reverse complement strand
TCCAGTACGAAGGGTAGCGCCCATATTTCAAGGAAAATCTGGGTCGCCCGATCCAATTGGGATAGGTGGCAGCCAGTTGGTGTATCAGGGATCGATGTTTCGGGAGACAAGGAGCCTCCCATTATTTATAGATAAAATTGTTGATCGACAAAACGTCGAAAGCACATTTGGAGCTGAGCCCACAGTCTTAGCACCAGGTCACATCAAGTGAGCCTGTAAATGGAGGCATCCCACTTTATAATAACAAATACTATTTCGGTCGTTCATCTAAAGGACACGCGGCGCACATCTGTGTCATGTCAGCATTCAGGAGTTCAAGGGGTAAGTGCTCCTCATCATTTCACCTCTCGAAACCTTGAATCCTGAAATGTCAAAAGCGCCCATAACTAGGCCCATGGTTTTGGCACCCGGTCACAGAGGAGCATGCCTAAAGGAGGGGCACTAATGTTTATCATTTGACAAGACAGGCCCCAAAACGCCGAGAGTGATCTTATCCATTCATCCTGGAGGAACACGTGGTGTGCGATTAGGTTCTCTATCTTTTCGCCCATCACGATTTCAAAGCATAAGGAGCAGCTCTCTGACACCCCCAAAGTGAGAACCATTGAAGACGTCTCGGACCCGAGCCCGTAGTATTACCAAATTATTTCAGAACCGTCAGATCAGTGGGGGGACACATGGCGACCATTAGGCCCTCCCGAAATTTCACCCATGGCGATTTCGAAGAAAGAAGACCTGCTCCTTCCTATCGACGAACCCCGAAACGCCAAAATCACTCTGTAAAATAGGTGTAGGGTCATGGCCCGTGGTCACTAAAGAAAATAGAAAGAGATGCACAAAAAGGAGGCCAAAGGCACCGAATTGAGTTTCATAACGGGGGCACTATGTTCTCGAGACGCTGATTCGACATGATCTAAATCCCGGTACCTGCAGGGAATGAATGAAGAAGAGAGAGGGTGGTTGAAACCTCGCCTCACTCATTAATTGCAAAGTATGGATGTTCCAGCCGAAAGTCTACACGAGAAGGTCCTCTGTACTGGCTCTTTTCATGGAAGCCACGTCGAGTCCTTGACTCGCTAGGGAAGCCTGCACATGCTAATTTAGCATTTAAAGGCTCAACTACCCCCTAGCATGAGTAATGTAGAATTAAGGTGGCGTATGATAGAAGAGTGCAGGCCAAATTTGATTGAAGAGACTCCTCATCCCGAAAGTCCAGTAGGCCTCTATTGGGAAAATGTTTAGGAGTATATATACTTAGTTTTGATATTTTTCAAAGGATCGATGGTAGAGAAAAGCTCCCGATTGTAATGTTTTAACAGACACTCTAGTCCTCTGGTTATGCATCTGTATGTAAGATCTCTTGTTTAATGAAAGACAGTTTCCTTATTCCATCTAGTTTTCATCTCATACTAAGGGAGTTCATGATTGACTGATTCAAATGAATTATTGCAGTTGTGTTATGATAAAGGATTTATTGTGGCACTATTGTATTCTCTGGTTTTCTGCGTTTGAATGTAATAAGATCTCATGTTTAAATGCATTCTCCTATAGTCTTCTAGAAACCTCATGTTGATAACATACCTTTGCTTCTCTCTGATTCAATTCTCCCCTCTACTCACCCTTACTACAACTCACTGTCTGGAGTATGTCTAAGACCTCACTTGCCCATGCATGTCTGGCCTAGTTTCAGAGTTGAAACAATATCATATGAGTTTACTTCCATTCGATCACCCCTTTCATACACAAATCATGACATAAACTGATGGGCGTCGGGCTCTGCTCCTGCCGCAATCCAAGAGTGACTTTCATCGCCAACAAGTTAGTTATTTCATCTCTTTTATTTATTTTATTTGTTTCTTCTAGGACTTTTAGATTGGCCAATGGAGCCATTAAACCCGTTAGAATGAGTTATACCAAATGGCTTGGGTTATTTAGACAACCCTGTACTAGACTCATTCTTCCAATTGACAGACGGTCAATTTCATCCATCAACACTTCTCTATCTCAGCCTCCATATCCTTGATCTGTGGATTGTGCTCTGTGATCAATTTTAGCATTTCCTCCTTGTGGCCTTTAGTCTCTTCCATTTCTTTTGTGTGTGGGTCTTCTTTGGCTAGGATTTTTAGTTGTTTCCTTAAGGATTCTATGTCAACATTCTTCTTCTTTAGTATCTCCTCAGCTTCTTTAATATTTGATGGATCATATCCAACATTGAGTACCATATCCTTCAGATATTTAATCTATTTATCTTTTTCTAGGGAAGATATATTCTCCAGCTTCAACTGAGACTAGACATTGTTTAAGGAAACCTGCAAATTTGAAACAGTCATGGAGGTATTTGAAAGAGTGGAGAAAATTAGCTCACCAATTTGTCTATGCATATCCATCTGATCACCTGGATGCACCTGTTTTATATAAAACTCATATGTTGACCTCTTGTAGTCATAAATTGCCTTGGGATGAGGCACATGTGCTTGCAAGAATGCCATGTGCATCCTTCCTTTTTCTGTGTCAAAGGAAGAAAGTAACCTATGATGTGTTGTATATGTCTAGTTGGAAAAAGAGGAACAAGTACACCAATATTGAAGAATAACTGAACATACCTTATGTAGAAAACTTGAACAGTTGTTCATGAATGTTGTCAGCTAGAAACTAACTGTAGTCAAATTGTGTAGTAGACTTTTCTTCAGTGGAGAAGATGGATAGAAAACCTATAATGGGTTCATCTAACCACTCATTTGAATAGTATCCTAGTAGACAACAAAGGGAGGAAATGATATGGTTTCCTTTAACTGAGAAGATGAAGGAATGGTATGGGGGATTTTTTTTTGAAAATTATGTAGCTTCAGGGAGGAAAAGTTCAAAGATATGAGATCTCTATGGGAAAGATAACTTATAATATATCTCAGTCAGTATCTCAATGGAGAAGGGGGAGGCAGAGTCATTTTTGGGTATCTGCAATATTTGATTTATAGTTTCATGGGTGATGGTCAAAAGTGTTTCTCCAGACGAAGAAACAATGGCCCTTTGGCTGGGAATGTAGTGGGCTTGACATTTCAGGGAAAATTCAAGAAAATGATATGTTTGGGGGAAAATATACAGTGGAAGATTAGATTCCCAGAGCCTGATCGCATCGCTCTGATTCAAAAAAACATCCTTGAGACAGAAGTGTAATTCAAAGAAGTCAAATTCACACTTCATCTCTACAATTAAATAATATTTATCAGCCAGGGGGATATGATCCAGATCAATGGGAGTAGGTAGGAAAGTATTGTCTATAGTCTCAAAGGATTTGGATTTGGGCGCCATCGTCAAACGAATACCTCCAAATGGAAAAGGTGTAGTCTGTGTTTACCAGGTTTTAATGGTAGTTTGTTGATTGAAATATTGGCGGAGGTTGTCTAGAGAATGGGAAATGATGGCATTGACTGATTCTAGATTGATGAACAATGTAGAATGGTGAAAAAATGATGTTAAATGGTTGAAGTGGGTGTTCATTATGGAGTGGATGGTGAGTCGGTTGGGTAATGGTAATGGCCGACTACATTGATTGGCCAACGAACATATCGGATGTGATGTGGAGGGAATTGAGTGGCTAATGGGTGGATTGAAGTGATGTGGATGGTAGTGGATGGCCAATGGGTGGATGAGATGTGACGGGTGACAAGTGAGTGGAGTGTGACATGGAGACATGGTAGTGGAGGGTGGGGGTGGAGTGTAGAGGTGGTATGGGTGAGGAGTGAGGGGGTTTAGGCGGTAAGTGGTAAGGAGTGAGGGGGTTTTGAGTTAACAATAAGGAGAGATGTTATGAGGGGCCTTCTCAGGGAATACCACCAACTCGAACCCGCCCCCCACCGTTAAAGGCAGAAAGGTCAATGGGGGTCTGATATTCTCTGTTGACCATAGATCTGGGCGCGCGTTGATTAGCCTCTAAGATCAACAAACCATTTAACACAAGGTGCCAAACATTTTATATCACCGCAAAACTTAGGATAAAATCATTTTGTGGGTTTTTGCAACTTACCCTTTCTTCATTTGTCACCAAAGGGTCAAAAATACACCATTTTAACTCAAATCAAAAGCATTCAACCAATCTTTCATCAATTTATTGAAATAATACTTTATAAACTATATCCTATTCTAATTACCTAGCACCTTAACCCATATTAGAGTAATTAGAATCTCACCAATAAATTTCAAACCCAATTGCTGGAATGGAGTGTCCACAGAAATAGGTTTCAAAGGAAAAGGAAAAAGTTTCCTTTTACCTTCAAACACATGGCACTTGTGATAGGAGATTAACTATTTATGAACATATACAAACAAGGTGGGCCAGTAAAAACCATCTCTAAGAATCTTGTTAGCAATAGTCTTCCAACTTAGATGCCAACCACAATCTCCTTCATGAAAATCCTGCAATTCTTTGTCAGCTTCATCTTTTAATAGACAATTAAGTAAAATGCCTCCAACATCTTTCTAGTAAATATTTCCATCTAGAATGTAATATTTCAATTCTTCAAGTTTTAACAATCTAGCTTTAGTCTTTTTTAATCCAAGATGAGCTTGTAAATTATGAAAGACAAATATAAGGTCTGTGTACCATAGAGAATTTGAGAATACCTCTTTGACATGTGGAGTCGCCTTCTCTCCCTGTTCATCAACTAGAGCTAAGAAGTTTATGTCTAAAGCATGAAAATTTGATTTAGCCATCAGTTTGGCCAAACCTTGACCCTTGATTAGTTTACTTGGTTTTATTTCTATGTCATATTCCACAATCACAACAATACATTTCTCTCTCCTACCATATGGGTTATCCTGAGTCAAAATGTCCTTCACCACTGCATTTGGAACAAAAGAAATGGTATGTGAATGGAGAATGTAGACCCTAAAATATTTAATTGCTTTTACCAAGGCAAAATCATGTTTCTCCATTATGTTTTAGTTCAGTGCAGCATCTCTCAATGACTTGTTGAAAAAAGCTATGGGTTGTTCATGGCCTTCACCGTTTTTCTACAAAAGGGTTGTTGCAATGGTGTGTTCAAATGCAAAACAGAATAAATATAAATCTTTAGTGTAATCTGGACTGATTAATACAGGGGCTTGTGTAAATGCATGCTTTACTTTCTCAAAGGACTGTTTAGCTTCTATGTTCCACTTTATTTTTGTATCTTTCTTAAGCATATTTGTAATGTTCCTGAGGAGTTATGCCAAATTGGGTATGAATATTCTCAGAAAAATTATTTTTCCTATGAAGGATTGCAATTCCTTAATGTTCCTAGGATGGTCTAACTTTTGGATGGCCACAATTCTATTGGGGTCTATCTTGATTCCATCTTTAGAGATTATACGCCCTAGCAATTTTCCTTCTTCTAAACCAAAAAGATTTTTCTTGAGATTTAATGAGATCCCAAACTTTCTTCACTTCTCAAACACTCGTGTGAGGTTTTGTAAATGTTCCTCATCTGATTTTGAGTAGACAATAACATCATCCAAATATATTACTATGAATCTACCAATCTCATCCACAAAGGCAATGTCCATTTCTTTTTGGAAAGTGGAACCAAAATTCATTAAACCAAAGGGAATTTTCACATACATGATAGTTCCCCAGGGTTTAGTGAAAGTTGTTTTCACTTGGTCATCAGGATAGACAAGGACTCGGTTATAGCCAGAAAAACCATCTAGCAAAGATATCCTACTGGCTCCAACTACCTTTTGTAATATGTGATCCATTTTAGGTAGATGATAGTTGGCTTTGAGGGAAACCTTGTTGAGGTTTTTGAAATTAATGAAAACCCTAATTTCTCCAGTCTTCCTTCTAGTGGGAACCAGATTCAAAACCCATTTTGAAAATCTTAAGGGGACTATTATTTTGGCATCATGCATCTTTTTAATCTCTTTTTCTATCAGGGAAAGTAACTTTGGATTGATTATCCTAAGTGTTTTCCTGAAAGGATTATGTTCTTCTTTTATTTGGATTTTGTGTTGTATGATATTGGTGTCATAAGCCTTTAAATCCTCATAGATCCAAGAAAAGACATATACAAATTCCTTAAATAGTTCAATATATTTGCGTTTTTTATCAAGGGTAAATATTTAGATAATTTTATACTTTTGTGTTTTTCCTCTGTTCTTATATTACATTCCTCAACCTCCTTTCCACTAGGTTCAATCTTTGTCTTTTTTTCTACATCGTTGAAATTAAACAACTCTTCTAAAGGAACCAAACCTCTAGGTAAAACATTATTCTTCAATTGCAAAATATCTAAGTCTTCATCTTTATCATTTATTTCATCTGAATCTACTTTATTTACACTATCATTTTCTAAGTCTGATTTTTTTACACTATCATTTTCTAAGTCTGATTTATTTACACTATCATCTTCAGTACCTAAATCTATATTTGTACACTCAAAATCATTTTTGGATTGCAGGAAATCCTCAATTTGTTCATCGTTGCCAAATATTTGTCAGTACCTGATATTATATGGAATAGTCGACCTCCATTTCACCTCTACTATGTATTGACGATTTGGATGGAAAGGTATTTTTCATGTGGCTTCAGAAGTAGCCAATCCATATGCAAGTATGTTCTGGTCTCTGGGAATAACCTACAAGTCAATTTCAGTGAAACATTCTGGAAAATCTAAAAAAACATTTCTATAAGCTTTGAGCCTACGGTGTTTAGCAACATACTCACCTTTAATTTGTTTGATGATTATTTCAAAGTCACCCCTTACAATAATCCTTTTGGCACCAAGTTTCTTCAATAGCTTCAGGCCAAGCACCAATGCTTCATACTCAGCTATGTTATTGGTCCACTGGAAATTTAATTTATAAGAGTGAGTTTTTGAATACCTTGCTTTATGATTATGTACTCATACCCTAGTTCCAACTCCTTTGCTAACAACTCCATCAAAATCCATACTCCATAAATTTTCTTTTGATTCATCATTTTCAGCTGTCACAATTTTACTTTCCTCAGTGATTGCTTTACTTTATTTCATTCCAGATGCATCATCTTCCAACTGTGCAATTGGACTGTCCAAGTCAACATCATTATATAAAATGAAGGATGCTAGGTCAATATGAACATAGTACAGGGGATAGTTATGTGGCTTGTCTTGACTGTTGACCATGTACTTCATCAAAGTATATTTGTACAATGTTCTGTGTTGTCCAAATACAGGGATGGTGGCGTAAGACATATCTAACTACAAAGTTCCCTTTAAATTAGCACCCCATGATCTAGATAATAACATTCCATATTTTGGAGGAATGTCTGCAACCACAATATCCATGACTATGCTCTTAGCTGGGATCTGTGCCAGGGTAATACATAGATATTTAATCAGACCTATTCATTTAACCTTGTTGGATTCAAAGGAGTATAATTCCTTGTAAGGCCTAGTGATATCAAGCCCTAGCTTCTCCATCATAGCCTTGGGCATAAGATTGTGAGAAGCACTAGAATCCAACATAGTGTTATGTAATGTCTTGTCAGGAATATTCAGACTGATATAAAAAGGAGGAACAAAACCATTGTCATTTTGTCCCTCAACCTCAGGACCAAACAACAAATCAAGTTGATCATTAACAACATTCACAGTATCTATGCATACCCCTGATCCAATGTTTAATGATTTTGTGCCTAATCCTAGTTCAATTCTTAATTCTTTGATCACCTGTGATCTGTAAGCATCTTTGTTCATTAGTTTTGTCAAAGCAATAGGAATCTTCAGTTTGGCTAATTCACTTTCCAAGATGAAAGTGGTTGAAGTTCTGCTTTGTCTTTGCAATTATGATTTGTCAATCACAGTTTTCTGTACAGTAGTGTTGGGATGACTTGTGGATGCAACCTTAGTTTGATATGTTCTTCATGAAGATTCAAGAGTTCTTTTTGGAGGAGTCTTTGAATCATTCTTTTCATGAAGATTCAAGATTTCTTTTTGGAGGAGTCTCTGAATCATTCTTTTCATGAAGTTTCATAGGAGTAGTATCTAAGGTTTTCTTAGCTTCAACAACTTTCTTAGTTTCAACAACCTTCTTAGTTTCAGTAGCCTTCTTAGTTGGGTTGTCGTTAGACTTATTTTTTCTCAGGTTATATTTTCTGTGGACTTCCATTATTGCATTTTTGAACGTTTGTTTTTCAGATTCTTCCTCTTCCTCATTTACCTCTGTCTATGAAAGGAGAAATAGATCCTTTTCTTCCTGAGTGAGAAAAATGGACTCATTATCGCTAACCCCCATAAGGTTTATGTGAATGTCATCCAAATCCTCAATTATCTCTTCCCCTTCATCAGCATATCTCTCTTGAAGTGGTGGCCTAATCTGTTGATCAGGCCCTCTTTTCTCCCTTTGGTCTCTGGGCTCTCTATGTCTAATTTGGGGAGGGTTCCTTCTGAAATTTGGATTTTGAATCTGAGGAGTAGGTTGATTTTCTCTAGGAGGATTTCTGCCATTTATTTACAATATGTCCATCATTCTTTTCATTGTCCTCACCAAAGAATCAATTTTGGTATCTGAAGTAGAAGTGGGAGGTTCCTCTTTAATTGCAACTCTTCTTTATGGTCTTTGCCTATCTCTTCTAGCTAATAGATTTTCTTCAACACTCACTGCACTCACCTGCATATTTTCTAAAGTGGTAGAATTTCTTCTCTCAGTTGGTAGGACATATCAACATCAAATCCATTAGGGAACTTGATTAAGGCCAAACCTTGAGGAGGTTTGATATCAAAAGGAATTGCATTATAGAGATTGTTGAAACGAATACAATAGTCATGTACCATTTCCCCTTGATTCCTTTTGATATTTTCATATTCTACTAAAATTTGGAGAGGGTTTTTCTTTACCTCCCATCTATCAAGAAAACTTTGGTGAAAAGCATCAATATCAGTGATGCTAGCAACATGTAATTCTTTGAACCATTTTTTGACATCACCAGTTAATCTTTGTGCAAAAAATCTCATCTGGACATCTGCCTCATCAAATTCCTACAAATCAAAGTAATCATTCGATTTATCTACATGTTGTTGTGCATTAAGGGGTCTAGTACCATCAAACTGAGGAAGCCTGGTTTGATAGTCATGTGGCATGGCATGTAAGGGATAAACTAACACTAGGGGAGCATATATTGTTGCCATGATTGGTGGAGGAGTTTGAATGACAACCTATGCGATTGGTGGGGAAGTGACAAAAGAGCTAGATGATGTAGGGCTAGGAGATACAAAATGAGGTTTTTTAGGATTGAGAGAAGTTGCAGCAATAATAAGGGCAAAAATTTCAACTGATTGTTGAAAGTGAGCTTTATACAAAGCATGATAAAGGTTTGATACTAGATATTCTAACTTCTTAAACTCTCAGAGAAACCTTTGATCAAAATCTATTCTAGGAGAAAGTATTGCAGGGGTTCTAAGTTGTGTAATGGGTTGTTCAAACAGATCGTTAACATAAATTTAAACACTAAATTCTATAATGATATCCATTCTACACTATATTCAGCATAATAACAATAACTCACTGTTCAACATAATTTAGAAATTAACAGCATGATAACATAATTAAATTAATGAGCAGATCATAAAAAATTACATAACACAGCAGAATAATGAAAATGCATGCCTCTAACTGATGCTACTGTTGTCCTCAACTCTACCCGATGCTCTGCCCAAAACCATCTAACCTCCCAGCCAGCTAGGAATAGAGCCTATCCAGGTCCCTAGCTCTAGGATTCCTAGCCCCCGAGCCCAAAAATCCCAGCAACAGATGCTCTCGTGTAACAGTCCAACAAATTCCTCAAGCCAAAAACCAGAAATATAGTTTTCCAATCCCTCCTCTAGAAAATGCTCCAATATAGTCTCCTAATATCCAAAATAATTCTCCCTGCCCCCAAAATCAAAGGTGCTCTCTCGAATGTCTTTGCTCCCTCATATCCTCCTTCCCATTCACTGCCTCCTCCCTTCATTCAATGCCATCCACCTTATCCCTCCATTTAATTCCAACCACCTTATCCCCTTCTTCTTAATGGTTCCCTCCTTCAATACGTTAAGTTTTCTTTTAATAAATTAAAATTTATTAAACTTAAATTCATTACCCATATATTTAATGAGTTAATTAATTAATCAATCAATCAATTAATTAATATACATTAAACAATTAATAATTCAGGACAATTAATTAATTAATTAATTAAACTTAATATACGTTAAACAATTATTTAACTATGACAATTAATTATTTAACTAGGGTTGTTACATACACCCACCCTTCAGGAAACTTCGTCCCGAAGTTAAAGTATTTTATGATACAAGGGAAAAGACACATGGTTCACACATTCATAACAAATAACCGACATTATTAGTAAGTAAGCCAAGAAAACTCATACATACTAGTGTATATGTACAAGAAATGCATGTGTAGCTAGTACATACAAGTCTCGTGCATGTACTAATAACAATAATTATCACCCTTATAGTAATTTGTGTATGCATCCAATCCAATCAATAAGACTATTCTTTTTATCAAAGATAATAAACCAATGAAATGTTCATGAATTCACTTAATTACAATAATCTAGCTCAACAATTTTATTTAGACAATTGTGGTTTAGTTATGTAATTATGAATATTCATATATGCACATATTCGTTTCAGAAGGAAAAACAATAAACTCCACCATAATACAAATCTCCATACACTCTCAACTATTTCTACTCATCCTTCCTCCCTAACTTACTTCCATCTTCCATTCCTATCCTTCCTTTGTTGGACTATCTTGGAGCATCAACTATACTAACCTAACTCCAAATAGAACCCGTAAGCAGAAGTGTCACTATCTTGACCAAGCTTCCCCAACAGGCAATTGACAATCATCATCACACGTTTAGGGGAGCGTGAGCTAACACAATCCTCCCATGACTCCAGGTTTCGGAGGATACATGGTGGGAAATGCCTCCACCCCTCCTAACAGGACTAGGGTCCACACCCTACAATGGAATATACAGTGGCACCATGTTGTTGGGAGTTTTTTCATCGTTTATTTAGTTTTGGGTAGTCTCACCAAATGAAATCCTGCACTGGTCCACATATCATAGCAATGCATCCAAACCAATATAATTTCACATACAAAGATTCATACCATATTGTTTCTCAGTTAGTGGTCATGACATCCACTTTCATTATCATTATTCCTTGGCTATTTCATAGCCCAGTGACCTACAAATTATTTTGTAACACAAACTCATACGCATCTATGCATTATTATCATGTAATTCCATACAACTATAATCTCAATTCGGTCTCCCCGTACCAACAACTTTAACATCAAAGTTTTCAAGTGAGAAATAGATCTCATAATATCCAATAATTCAATTAATGTTACCCATTCATAGAATTATCATTTACATAATAGATTGCATCATATCCAACATCATTCAAATAGCATTTAAACCTTCATAGGATTCTCATTCACACAATATATCACATCATATCCATCATCATCAATAACAATTAAACATTCATAGAATTTACATTCACATAGTAGATCGCATCATATCCATCATCATCAATAACATTTAAACATTCATAAAGGTTCATACATCTTAAAAGTTCAAGTGTATCATTTAATAGTTTCAGTGTGAATAGAAAATAAAGGTGTTTAGGCCTCAGGTAATCTTGGTTGTCTAAGTCAAAAGGTGGTGTTACATACACCCAACCTTCGAGAAACATATTCTCGAAGTGGTTAAAAAAGTGAGGGTTAATATTGTCGTAGTGTCTCGGCATCCTCCCAAGTAGCAGATTCTGGACTATATTTGTCCCACTGGACCTTATCTTGATCTACCAGGCAGTTCCTGAGCTGTCGGACTCTATGGTCCAATATGCATAACGGTTCTACCATGAGGTTTCTCGCGTCTGATACCTGCAATTCATTCCAATTTAGTTTATGTGATTCATCAGCAATATAATGAGGCAGAACAGATACATGAAAAACATTATGAGTTTTATGCAAGTGGGGTGGCAGTACGAGACGATAGGCAACGGGTCCAATTTTCTCTTGGATTTTGAACGGTCCTATAAATTGAGGTGACAACTTTCTCCCCTTCCCGAACCATATGGTACTCTTATTAGGCCTGATATGAATGAAAACCTAATCTCCCACTTTATAACTTTGGTTAGTCCTATGTGCATCTGCATAAATTTTCTGTCTATCCTCTGCTTCCTTTAGACTCTGCCTAATCTGAATCACCTGTTCCTCCATCTATTGAACCAATTCTGGCCCAACTGTTACTCGATCTTCTAATCTTTCCCAACTCAATGGTGTTCTACATGGCCTTCCATACAGAGCTTCATAGGGTGGCATTCTGATGGAGCTATGAAAACTATTATTGTAGGCAAAATACACCAAAGGTAGGTACTTCTCCCAATGGGTTTGATTATCCATGATGTACATCCTAAGCATGTCTTCCATGACTTGATTTACTCTCTCAATTTTCCCATCTATTTCCGAATGATAAGTTGTGCTTAAGTTCAACTGAGTCCCTAATGATGACTGCAAACTTGTCCAAAACCTAGAAGTGAATCTGGAGTCCCTATCTGAAATGATATTCTTAGGTATCCCATGAAAATGGATGAACTCACTTACAAACATGCGTGCCACATCAGTGACATCGTAAGTGTCTCTAACCAGAATAAAATGAACACTCTTGGTTAACTTATCAACTATCACAAGAATGGCATTGTGTCTATGAGATGTGAATGAAAACCCCACAACAAAATCCATATATATTACTTCCCACTTGGACATAGGAACATCATGTGGTTATAGGAGGCCTGCCAGGTGATGGTGGTTGGATTTCACTTTTTGACACTTTAGGCACTTGGCGATGAAATGGACTACATTGCACTTTATGCCTACCCAGAAGAAGAGCTTCCTCATGTCTACATGCATTTTTTTCACACCTAGATGTGCACAATACTCTATGGGACTCCTTCAGTATGATGCTTCGAATATCCCCATCTTCAGGGATGTACATCCTTCCCCGATATCTCAATAGTTCGTATGCTTCCAGACTATATCCTTCATACTTTGGATCTAATGTCCTCCCACTCTGGAGGTTTTAAGTAACCTTTAAATACCAACTGTCTCGAAGGAGTTGCATCAACACACGTTCCCTCAGATTGAATTTTAAGGGTACCAAGGATAAGACATGTGGTCTCCTACTCAAGGCATCTGTGACCACATTCTCTTTTCCCTTGATATGCAAAATACCAAAATCGTACTCACTCATGAACTCACTCCATCTCCTTTGCCTGGCATTCAAATCCCTTTGAGTGAAGAGATGTTTTAAACTTTGATGGTCTGTTTTGAGCTCAAAGTTTCACCCCACTAGCTAGTGCCTCCAAAGTTTCAGAGCTAGCATTACAGTTTCCAACTCTAAATCATGAGTAGCATAAATCTCCTCATGTTTCTTCAACTTCCTTGATGCATAAGATATCACTCCTACATCTTGCATTAGCAAGGCCCCCAACACTTGCTTCAAGGCATTTGTGCAGACTGTGAAGTCCTTTTCCATATCCAACACTCGTAGAATTGGCACACTAGTTAGTAACCTCTTAAGCTCGATGAATGCCCTATCACATTCTTTTGTCCATTCATACCTGACCCCCTTGCACTGTAAAGTGGTGATGGGTTTCGCTATTTTAGAGAACCCTTCCACAAATATTCGATAATAACTTGCTAGCCCCATGAATCTTCTTACCTCATGAGCATTTTTCGACACTGGCCATTCCATAATGGCCTTTACCTTTTCTGGGTCCATAGAGATTCCTTCACCGAAAATGATATGACCTAAATAGTGAATTTATTTATGAAAGAAGGAACACTTCAAAAAATTCCCATACAATTTGTTCTCTCTAAGGAAAGACAACACCACTCGCAAGTGTTCCTCATGTTCTCTTTCATTCTTGGAATAGATGAGGATATCATCTAAAAAGAATTGTACAAAGTGGTCTAAGTAATTTTGGAATACACCATTCATGAGGCTCATGAATATTGCTAGTGCATTGGTCAATTTGAAAGGTACTACAACAAACTCATAATGCCCAAACTGAGTTCGAAAGGTACTTTTAGGAATATCTCCTTCCTTAATCCTTAACTGGTGATACCCTGATCGCAAATCAATCTTTGAGAATACCATTGATCCTTTCATCTGATCAAAGAGATCATCTATTTGTGGCATTGGGTACCTATTTTTTACTGTAGCATGGTTCAAGTCCCTGTAATCTATACACAGTCATAAGGAACCATCCTTGTTCTTCACAAAATTACTGGTGCACCCCAAGGTGAGACACTGGGCCTTATTAGCCCTAAGTCAAGTAGCTCTTTCAACTGCATCTACAGCTCACAAATTTCTAGCACTGTCATCCTATACGAAGTCTTGGAAATTGGTTATGCACCAAGTTTTAGCTAAATAGTAAAATCAAGCTCCGTCTTAGGAGGTAACCCCGACAACTCATTCGGAAAAACATCCTTAAACTCTGACAATATTAGTTATTGATCTAAGGAGGGTCCTTTCCTTTCATTCATTGCTTCCACTACATATAGTTGACATCCTTGCCTCATGCACCGCTTAACTTGCATAGTTGAGATAAAGCATAGAGACACCTTTCTTCGTACAACCTGGATCTCTACTGGCCTTCCCTCATCATCAACACAAAGCACCCTTTTTGCGAAATAGTCTACCATAGCTCGATGTGATTCTAACCAATCCATTCCAATGATTAGCTTATACGTCCCAAGGGCAGTGACGTATACCTTCAACCTAATAGTAAATACCCCTAGGTCTACTAGACAATTATCAACATTAGGTCCTACCGCTTGTTTTTCCCCTGAAACCATCTTGATTTGTTTAAAGTCGTCATGCTCGTAGGCTACCAACCCACTCTTTTCTAATGCATATGGTGAAATGAAACTATCTGTAGCACCAGAATCAAATAAAATTTTAACGTTGATATGATTTAGCGTACCTGATGACTCCACCACCATGGATTGATGTTCTGCCCGATGATTATTAACCACTGCGTAAATCTGGTGGCTGCCACTTACTCTTCCCATCGGGGCCTTTCTTTATCTATGCACAAATCCTGATTGTAACTCTGGGCAATCATGCTAATAATGGGTTCCTCCACATCCCCAACAAGTAACACAAGATTTAACTTGCGCATTGTTCTGTGACTATCTCTGAAATGAGTTCCTTCCTCTGAAACCCCTACCCCTACTAGTTGTCCCCTGAGATGGTCATGGACCTGCCTGTGTTGTTGGTGATGAACGAGATGCTACACTTGCTACCATTGAAATACCTGTGGTGACTATCCTTGGTGCGACTCTATTACCATATGGAGGTGACCTTGAGCTCCCTCCCCTAGAAAATTTCCTAGGGGTCTTCCCCATGAATCCAGGATGATGCGGAAAGGTCGATCTCATACCTCCCTTTAAGTTCATTTGTTCCTCCACATAACATGCATTTTCCACTACTTCTGCTACTGAAGACGGTTTCCACATCCGCACCATGGCCCTTATCTTAGGGTTTAACCCATAGACAAAGCGTTCTTCCTATCGTTGATCATTATCCATGTATGAAACATATTTGACCAATTCCATAAACCTGATCTTGTATTCTTCTACAGTCCAGTTTCCCTATACTATAGCATGAAACACTCCCACCTGTTGTTCCTCATAGTAAGATGGTAGATATTTCCTTTAGAACCTCTGCTAAAAAATCTCCCAAGAGATGGTGTCTGTGGTAAGGTGCAACTGCCTCTCTAGGTTGCCCCACCAATTCAAGGCACTATCTCTCAACTGAAAAATCACTATCTTTGCCTTTGAAGTGGATGCATATTCTCTTAAGGAAAAACACCTTGTGAGGCCTTCCAACCATGCCTCGGCACGTTCACTAGCACGACCCCGAGCAAACTCTGGAAGTTTGATATTCTGCAGTTCTCTAGTGATGTCTTCGGGTGGAGGTCCTCCCCCTGAATCCCTCGATGCTTTAGGATTACCCGTTCCATATGGTGGGGGTTCCACTTTG